>CM040240.1:39160289-39226111 GCA_022545495.1 Chrysanthemum lavandulifolium
TAACTTCGGTAGAATTATATCTTGATAGAATCCAACACCAATGAGAATCCTTCAAAGATAACATCAAGATAATTCATACTTAACATAATTCCTAACATATTGGTATTAGGGTCTTGATAATCAAAGATTGTCCTGATAAATTGTTAAATCGTGTTATCACTTTTCTAATACAATATTTCGACCCTATTGGTGTCTTGGGTTACACAAAATTCGTATTGGGTTAAGACAATAACTGATGCAGGTTTTACTGACCAGGTTTTAATATTTATAATGTCTCGTTATACCTATGGTCTACCCTAATGCACTAACGAGCAGTGTACTCAGTCGTGTGTAGTGTAGTATTCGGTAAAACCGAGGTCGTCCCAAGAGCTATGTGTGTGGATTAATACTAAGTCTAGGTGTCACAGATTTTAAGATGTTTGATGTTGAATTAACTAATAAACTACTAAAGCAAATAAAGGCAAATGATGTGATCAATAAAGGAGAGTGGTGCTATCCTTGTAACACCCCAACCCGACAAGGGTAAAGATATCGCAAATACGGTTTCATATCAGAACTTTAAATACTATACAATGGCAAAAGCCTTTACAAAATAATCAAAAGGAAACATAAATAACTAAACTTCAAAATAAATCTAAGATCTCTAAAGGTCAAGTCTTGCTCTCTTTCTATTCTCAACCCGGATCGGCTATCCCAAAAGCTTATCTTGAATGCTTAAAATACCGCCAGCAGAAAAGAAAATCTTGGTGAGCTTACAAAGCCCGGTGAGCAGAGATATAACGAAACAAAAACTAAACAAAACAAATATACAAATGACGAAATCAAAATAAAATGATGATGAGGGATCTTTTAGGATTCTGCGGAAGCATAAATATACAGAAATCCAAACAACCACATAACAAATTTAAACATCTCATAGCACATTAATGACACAAACACAAACACAAACACATCAGAACAACCAAACACTTAACATATCAAGAATAATAGATTACATATAAACCAAACGAAAAGTCTAAAGCTAACGGAAACACTTCCTAGAAAATAAACATGGCATTCAACAAATAAATTAACCTTCACTTAACACACTTAAATCAATAATTGCAGCAGCGGAAATAGCAGTCCAAAACATGGCAGTCTCACAAACAAATAGGATCATAGTAGACAAACTATAATTAAATAGACCAAACAAAACATAGCATAACCATTAGCAATTATCAAAACAGATATAATAAGCTAATCCAGTTCTCAAATCAAATCCTAACATCAGCAGAGGTAAAACATGGCAGGTCACATATACAGATAACATACACTAACGTATAGGCAAAGTTCACAAAATTAACTGAACAAATTATACATACTAAACTTATAGAATACTCACTTACACTAGCACATTCATCCCATAGTTCAACGAATTCACATAACGAGAACTAACATGACATCGGATGACAGCATGCAAATCCCATTTAAACATATTAATCATAACCTAGCATTGTAAACGGTAATCACATAAACATACAAAAGCATACACATATATAAGAACATATAATAAGCCCAGCACATAATCATAAACACTTGAACATACCGAATCATAATCAGAATACTTAACATAGAAATAACAAATAAAGATTTAGTTAACTACCACAAGCCCAGAACATATCATATCAAAAACATCATAACAATATAGAACAATCTCAAATAATCCGGAGTAGCTAGCTCCCAGAGTTTTAGGAAGACGCGCATTGCACACGACATCATTCACCTAGACAAATCATATCAGACAACTGATCAGATCTAGGATGCATCCATACGCCCCACAAACATATACTGATAATTTAATATAACTTGAGCTCATAACAAATAATAGATAAGGGACGTGGCAGAACTTCACTCTACTGCCCTAGAGTCATGTCAGAGGTGCATCACTGACACGGACATGGAACCCCCATGACTAGTTATTATTTGGCTCGGGTGTCAAACTAACTTAGGTCAAACAATATTTCAGTTATGACACAAGTCTAAATCAAACACCAGGTTCAACAATTATGCATATCAAAGTCTTCCTAACATAAAGTTCAAATCAGGTATCGCATGGTTCAGTAAAACATAAGTTCAGATAAACAACAGGTCAAACAAACAAGAAAGGGTTCATAGCAATGGCATCGGAAACCCTAATAAGTAAAATAGAAAAGCTAACGAAAAGAACATCATAAGGAACCTTTACTAAAAAGGTCATAATATCTGTACCTTAAAGCAAATGAGAGGAAAGCAAACGAATGTAGGAATACGAAGATGTAACGTCGCGTCTCCTTCAACGAATCTACACGGATTATGATTTATTTAATACTTATTAGCATCATTAATGTTATAACGGATTAATCTCATTAATACTTTTAGAGTTGTCAGAATATTCTCATTTTTAATGACAGACGGAATTCCAACATTTTAGAGTATAAATCATTAATTAGCCAAACTTATGGTTTGGAAATGACAATTAGTAAACTTAAGGGCTTAATATAATAAATATCTTATTTGAGGACTTATATGATCATTTTTCAAAGTATAGGGTTTACAAATGTCAAGAACGGATTTTTAGGACTCTCTTTCAAAATAGTTTACACAAGCCTTTATACCCTACGTGATTGACCCAAAATTCACACTTATCGAACCCATAATTACTCGAATTACATATTACACCTTTGACATTTTAATTTCACGATCTAACCTTATACTATCAGTTTTACCATTTTAGCCCAAAGGTTTTAGAATTTACAAAACATACCCTTCTTAATTTAATAACAATTCAAATGGCCTCTAAATATCCAAAATTACGTTTAACCCCATACTTATTTTATCGTTTAGTACCTTATTTTTACTTTTACGAAATAACCTTTAAGTTTTATAATTTACAAAACCAACCCAAAACTTTTATTTAGAACCGAATTGTGCATAATTCAAGCACAAACCCTAAACCTAGGTTTAACCCATCATTAGTTCATCATTATTACTGCATTAATTACTCTTAATTATAACAAGCAAACCCTAGTTTTGTAAACCCTAATCGTCCCTTTTATTTTCTTTCCTTTTTCATACGCTAGCGAACAAGAAACCCAAGACAAATCACACAAGCTTGAATTCATGAACATGTATTTTATTCAGGTCGTGTAACATATAAGAGCTTCGAAAAATTAGTTCATGGTCCTAAAATTATTATACGCTGTTCGCTATTTTATACGCTTTTAGGGTTTTAATTCAAAACAATTCCATACGACCTGTTAAATATGCATGACTAATTTTTACAGGTTCTATATGACTTGTAGGACTGAAAATAATATTGGAAACATACCCTTGATGAGATTTGGACGTTAGAACAAAAGAAATCAAAACTTCTACTCGGCGAAACCCTAATCGACCAAGAAAACTACCACGATCGATTCAGCACCTTAGAGCCTCGAACCAGATTTTTAACACCTTATCTACCTTCAAACTCGTCCAAGAAAAATAGCTTTAAGCCTTGGAAACTGAATGTCGAATTATGTAGGGTTTTCTTAGGTCGGTTTAGGTATAATCGGCTTTTAGGGTTGTTAGGGATATAATATAAACCGTATAATGTATATATATATGATTTACTAATTTTCTTGTGGGCTTAATATTATAATGGACTTATAATAAATGGAATCTAAATTTTATAAATTTGTATTGGGCTTTTATTAATTTAATTCTTTTATAAAACTAAATAAATACATTCGGATATTTATAAAAACACAAAACTGATTTTTATAAAATTATAAACTATAAAAATAATCTTTACAAAGTCTTTAAAATTTATTTGGATCATAAGTGATATTTCTTAATAATTTTATGAATTTACATAGCTTATTTGGTATTCTTTAAATTAATTATTCATACTTTTTGATCATAAGGGTATTTTGGTCTTTTGTGAATTTTAGAAATTGTGTTTTATAGTTATTCATCCTAGCTAGTAATATTTACGTCTAATTACTTTCAATTACTTGGTGGGGTCAAAGTCGAGAGGACAACATTTGGTCATTGGCCTAACCTATCGAGAAAGATGCCACCATGGAGAAGTCGGTGTCCCTCATAAGTCCGATTATTTACGGTCCCCTAAGCCGAGTCATTAAGTTACGCTACATGCTATACTTATAATAGTGAGTGCCGGGCATTAGCATCTTAGACACTCACCCCCTAATTCTTAAGTTCATCCAAACGGCAGGTGATCAGTTGGTCAAATCGCACAAGTAGAAAGGGTTGTCAGTTGGTCATATCTTACCCTTCCCGTCTCAGTCTACTCATTTAGGGTCAGTTGGTCATATCTCCTAAGCAACTAGCCTCTACCACCATTCAAAACTACCGAAACAAGGGTAGCTACCAATAAACTATGCATGGATACACTTCAAAATAATTATATGGAAGTAATGTAAACGCAAACAAAACAATTAAGGAATCATAACTAGGCGAGCACCAAGAGGTGCTTAGCCGCTCATATTAACCATACAAATCAATTCAATGTTTAATGTTACGAAATACATGAATCGAAAGTAAAGAAAAGATAAAAAGCTAATGCTTATCGTGGGGAGTGATTTCTCCTTGGAGATAACTCCGTATGCTCCTCTAGATCGCCTTTGGCTTCTTCCCACGTTCTCGATTGTTGTGTGAAATGGGATGCTTTGAAATCTTGAAAATCGTGGGATATTTATAGGCGGATCTTGGTTATGGTGTAACTAATAAAATAGTTACGCCGTAACATATAACTTCTTCGTAAATTGCACTAGATCTGCTGGTTACGGCGTAACCTTAGAAGGGGTTACGCCGTATCTTCAATAAATCTTGGTTATGCCGTAGTTGATGCATGAGTTACAGCGTAATTATCAGCGACGCAGAACCTCATTTGACCTAATATGTTTACGTCGTAATCGTTTGGGAGAGTTACGCCGTAATCTTCTGATAAGTTGGTTTTCTGAGTCACGCTTTAGTTACGGCGTAATGTGAGAGAGGAGTTACACCGTAGCATACTATGATAAATCTTCAATAAATTCTCCAATTCCGCGTCTCTTTAGCTCCAATGCTCGTAATTTACCTGAAAGTGAAATATAATGGAAAACAAGCGTAAATCCATATAAATTATATAAATTACAAGCATTATCGGGGAAAATTGACACTTAATATTCAGAATATTTTGATGTTTTCAAATATCCCCCCACTTGAACTCTACTTGCCTCCCAACATAATTATAAGTGGCCATATAATTATGTATTATGCCTATAGCATACTCCAACAGTTCCCACTTGCGAACGGCATGATAACATGTAATTATACAAGCAAATGTTAGCTTCAAGCAACATGCCTATGCTCCTAAAACCACGTGAGGTTAGTTACATCAAACATCTCATTTATAAATTAGTAACCCCTTTGTTTTAGATACTTTGTTGAACAATAGACATGGATCATAAGTCATTCTCAATGTTTAACGATTTTGTTTCTCGATGCGGATATTGAACTAGATTACCAAATTAATCAAGCATCATCTTAATTACATTTTCGTATGGCCAAACGAAATCCTATTTTGACTACACGTTTTCGTTATGTGCTTCACATCTCTCCAGAAAATGGTTTTTATAGTAGCCTTATTCAGAACAATGTTTAACCATATCAAAGATTGACATTCCACACACAAAAAATCTGTGTGTACCTCAAGGACGAAAAACATAACCACTTGTGAGATTCACTATTAACGCCGATCCATAGAGTGAATTCTCGTAGGTTGGGTCAATCCAATGCTCACCAATAATGAACACATGTGAGTTTGGCAGCGACACTTTTAACATTCACCAATAATGAAAATTAACAATACTCTCACATTTGTCTTAATTTGATGATACTCCCCTATTGTCAATCAACAATGAATAATTTTAGAATAAATAAATTATTCATGAATTAAACATGCAATTATAGAACAAAGTAGTATTAATAAAGACGGTCATCCAAGTATATCAATTTATTATTTAATAAAACCGCGTAACGTTCCATTATCAAAATACTAAAAATAGATCAATTAATTTCTAACTAGTTAAAGTCATATGTCTTAAAGCATGAAACTCATGATTATTTACAGACGTGGGCTTCGTGAACAAGTCAACTAGGTTATAATCCTTTAATACTTTAAGAATACTAATTTTAAAAATTCACAAATTGTGAAGTTCTTTAATAATGCGAGGATTGTTATTTTGTACATGTGTGTTCAAGTGCTAGTACAACAATACTAGAATAGCCATAGTACATTATATAGGATGTTTATAGCTAGCAAAAGCACCTATTTGAGACAGTCTTATTCACAACTTATCAAATAATAAAGTATTCTTATTGTTTCAATGAATAGTGTAACAATGCTCCCGGTCAAGCACATCTAGTTAGCAGTATCATCATTTATGATGAAATCCTGCTATGACTAGATTTGACTATCATCTCAATCAAAGCTAGCGTTAGTGTATAAAATCAACACTAAGCTTCTTATCAAAAGTCCATAAATGATGAACACATCTTTAGTCCTTTTCAATCCCTTTAGAATGTTCTTCCAGTGTCTAATGACCTTCACTTAGTTGATGTTATTTCAGCTCATCTTGCATTCATGCAAATGTTATAAGTATTCCAATGCATAATATGACATATATAGTGAATCCTTTAGCTAAACTTAAGGTTTCCATTAAGTGTTCAATCTCATCGGTGAGATAGAACTTTGAGGCTCGCTCACTGATATGTCATATTGTGTTAGGCTTATTAACCACGTATGTCTAACCTAATCAAAATTTGTTTCAAGATTGCATGTTTTATTTCTTAAATCTCTCAAGAGAAATTTTATTCCAATCTAAAATTTAGAATCTCGCTTAGATGGAATATTGTTTCCAATAAGTTAACGATATATGAGATTTAAGGAAAAAACAAACATAGTGCTCTCAGTAGCTATAATGTATACTCAGGAGCTATATTCATTCTAATCAAAATCAAATCATTGATTTAAAAGTTAAATTTAAGATCCCAACTCCTAGATGCATGCTCTAATCCATACATGGATTTTTGCTTCTAGTACACTATTTAAAGATTATCTGGATTCATAAACCCTTTCAATTACACCACATCCTCGTAAAGATAATCATTCAAAAAGTAGTTTTGACATCCAATTGCCATATTTCATATTCACGAAATCAAGTATGAAAATTAATATCTTTATTTATTTAATAATCACAAACAAAGAAAAGCTTTAATCATAGTTAATTCCTTTAGTATGAGTTAAAACTCTTATCACAAGGCGTGCTTTTAACTGCGTATACAATTTTGTCCATATTTGTCTTCTCCAAGAAGACTCATTTTAAAGTCACAGTCTTACCAATTGGTGTTATAGATCACTCGGGGGTTGTTATAGTATCCTTCAAGATGTGTTATAGTATCCTTCGAGATGTGTTATAATAATCCTTCGGGATGTGTTATAGCTCGGGTGAGTGTTAAAGGTCCTTTGGGATGTGTTATACTATCCTTTGGGATGTGTTATAGCCCTGAGTGAGTGTTATAGTAATCCTGTGGGATGATTTAAATTTGCCTTCACCGGAAAGGATTACCTATTTCCATGGCATGTATTATAGTCTCTTTGAGGAAATGTCATTGTAAGATTGGATCCAAGACTATAAAAGAATTAAGTTATTGACATATGGTCAATGGATGTAAATGTAGAAAAGTAAAGAAAGTTTTAGATGAGTATGAATGTTGTGTCAGAAATTCGTAACTGGGATGATTTATAATATACTTATTTAAATGAATTGGGACACTTATTTAAATGAATTGAGATGCCTTTTCATATAAATAAAGAAATTGTAAATCGCCGAACCATCTATTTATAATCTTCTTACTTACATGGAAGACGACATTTTATGTAAATAAAGAATTGTAAATCATTGGGCTTATGTGTATTTGATACAACACGAGTACGAGTTAAGAGTTGAAAAGGTGAAAGCTAAAATAAGAGTAGGTCTTGATAAGAAATAAGATAAGTATAAGTAGGAATAAATATTGATGCTAAGATTTAGTATGCGACATATAAGGTAGATACCTAGAATAAAGGTTATGTGTTAATTTGAGCAATATAAGCGGGTAGATTTTGCTAATTTTTAAGAGAAAGTTTTCTAAATAATATAGAGTTTGAATTATTAGTGTCACTAGAGTCAAACTTGTTGAAAGCTTAAAGAGGTTAACGGTTATGTGCCAAAAAAATTGAGTTTGAATTAAGAAATATCTCATGATAAACAAAGGAGAATGCAAGAATGATCGATTTTGACTTTAAGTCATATTAGAGCATAGATGGATTTTGTGAAATTAGTGTTCAAAGTTTTACTTATATAAAGCCAAAGTAGCGAATTTTCTAAGTGACAAATCTTCCTTGTTGGAAATTCTAGAAATTAATGTGAGGAAAACGTAATTAGTAAAAAAAAAGTGGTGGGGGGGGGTTAAAATAGAGTGTTGACCATAGAAAAATATGACGTATCTATACTACTTATAATCCATTTAAGCACTTCCCTCTTATTAAATTTTTAAGATTTCCTAATATAGATTTTAAGCAAATACAAATAACAAAGCATAATTTACAACTATTTAAAGCACAAGTACAACTAAAAACCCAATATTCCACATATACAATTAATACACTATTTAATTCACCCCTTCACCAAAATATACAACCATTTAATCACAATATACAATCTAATCAAGCTAATAAGCCAAACAAAAACAAAAAATAAATCTGAGAAACAAACACAAAATATTCAATCCAACTCCAAATCAACCGCCCTCACCTATCTGGTTCGAACAAGAACACTAACGAAAGAAAATCATCATGTCCGAACTAATCACCGTGGCCGTTTTGTGATCTAAACAAATTATGTCACACCCCAATTTACTGCTTTTGCAATGGAATGGAATTCACGGGATTGATCGTCATAGCACCACATCACAAGTTATATTGAACGACCTAAAGTGTCGTTTGGAAAACACATCGTTTGATTTAATAAAATAATCGAGTTTACAAAGTAGGTCCCAAATGTAAATCAACTTGCGGAAATAAGTTTGTTACAATTCAAACGATGTTTTAAAGTACATAAAACCCAAGTGAGACGCGTCGTCACCACGACTCCATGATGTGTCCAAATGCATGCCATGAAGTGAATGCCTTAGATACCGAGATAAAACATGCTAAAAGTGTCAACACAAAGGTTGAGTGAGTTCATAGAGTTTGTGTTGAAATGTAAAGCCTTTAGAAATCGTTTATGCAAAGAAAGGCATTGAAAATCCACTCGGCCCAAGTTCCGCCCATACAAAACTTGCAACTGTGTATTCACAACCCATTGCCAAAGTGTAATATAGTTTATGTTCAAGCCCACATCGTCAAATGAATTCACAAAATAGTGCCTAACTTAATGTATCAATAGTTACTTGATATAACAAATATGAGTGTTGATCAAATCGTTCCAAGACCGTTAGTCCATGATTGTACCAAGTACATGAATATACCAAGTCCGTTAGCACAATGTTATACCAAGACCGTTAGCTCAACATTATCCAAGTCCGTTAGATCAATATTATACCAAGTCCGTTAGCTCAATGAATATACCAAGACCATTAGCTCAATGAATATGATATGGAAGTTCTAAGTGTGGCAAACTGCTACTACGCATGACTAAGCATTGATTCGATTAAACATGTAGTTTCAAATAATCATGATAGTTATGAAAATAATTGAGCATGTATCTCCCCAAAACATTTATGAAAACAAGTAAGCGGGGCTATGGAACTCACAAGAATCCTTAAATGTAAAGTACTTGTGAAAGTAAATGAAAGCAGTTTGAGCATGTATCTCCCAAAGAGTTTAATAACAAGATTAAAACAAGAAAAGTGGGGCTATGGAACTCACTTGGTGGAATGATGCGAAGACAAAAGTGAGTACACCGAGATGTAATGTGATACGTTAATCTTGACCTATTGTGAAGGATATGATACGTCATGAGTTGCAATGTAATGTTATGCATGCACTTCAGTATGTTATTTATACCATTTACGGGTTTTGAAAATATTACTCGTCGTGAAAAATACTCTTTTGACGTCTTGACCCTTCAAAAATGACTTTACATGTTTTACGTCAAAATGTCATCCTATAATGGTTTTATAATGATTTTGGTGAAATTACCACTTTTCGTCGCAAAACAATGTCGTCGGAAAAATCATGAAATCAACAAAAATGACTCCGGAAAAGTAGTCGTAAAATGGTGTACGTTGATCGTTAGAGAACGAACTCGATGGTTTTGGAAATTTTGTATCGATATCTAGAAGTTTCAGTTCAGGAGTTTTCGTCTAAAAGGTCTCGATCATAAAGATATTAAGGGTTAAAGTTGGTGGTTTTTGCTAATTGTGTGCAGAAAATAAGTTTCGGCCAAGTTTGAACGTCCGTAATTGATTCACTATAAATCCGCTTGACAAACAGCTTTTTGTTTTGAAAAATATGGCCGGTGAACTTGATTTTACTAGAAGACATTTCGTTCCAAAAGTTTTGCATCATAGTTAAAAACGCGCATAAACATGGTCGTTATAAACTAATGAAATACTTGTAACGTAAAAAATAATATAGTTTTTCGGAAAATAATAGTTACTGAGAACTTTATGAAAACGTGTATATATTTGTCGCTTCAAACCGCTTTCTACGTATAATATGTCCTTAGCTTCGTATCAAGTAAACTAATATATTTTTGATAAGTCGAAATAATTTGTGAAGCTTAAGGCTCGTTTTGACCCGAAAATACTAAAACAGCAAGGCTGAATTTTCGAAAAGTGTTTAATTAGTCGTCAAACTTTAAAAATTCACCACGGCTTCGTTATAACTCCGTTTTTATCCGTTCAAAAGGCCACGGATTCGTTTTAAAGTATATTTTCTAAATATCAAGGCCAAAATGTCGTACCATCAGTAGGTTTTTCCAGAAATTCGGATTAAGGACAGAACGTAAAATATAGTTATCGAAAATAGTTTTTCTCGGACAAAACCTATTCTAATCCCTTCAAATCAACTCCAAAGCTAATCTAATCCTACCATACACCTTCTTAGGGTGTCATGGGTTCCTAATCACCATCAAGACCAAAGAATACCATGGGAATAATTATAGGATGACCAATATATTTATATAACTCAATAAATCATAAAATAAATGGTATAAATCACATAACATGCATATAAGCTCCAAAAATGAAAAGAAACATATGAAAATGAAAAGGAAACTTGAAAATGATAAAACAAGCTTACAAATGATAGTGATGAGGTGTAGGTAACAAGGATTAACTTAAATATCCTGGTTTTATTTCAAAACCATATAAAGGATATAATCTAGGTTGATAAACACTTGATTTTTGCAAAACTTTTGATCCCTTGGTTGCTCTTGATGCTTGGCCGGTTTTGAAGACCCAAAAAGGAAGAGAGAAACTTGTGTTTAACACTTTGATAAAAATGAGATGTATGTGAAAATTATGAGATTTGTAAGACTTTTTGTATATGTGAATTATTTGTAGACATGCACCTTACCACATTAATTACTACACCCTCCCTTGGGCGTTTTTTTGTGGATCATGTTCCCCAAATATATATTTTTTTTTTTTTATATAATGTAACTTGTATTATATATTTGTAAGACTTTTGATAAAATGTGTAAGTTGAATGAATTTAAAGGTAAATGGTAGAATTTTGGTGCAAGTAAGTTTTTAATAAGTCAAAATAGATTGTATTGAGATGATAAAAATTGTAAAAATACTTTCCTTGCGAAAATTGAGTGATAAAATAATTATCGTATAATTTTAAGAAAAACGACGTAATAATTAAACTTTAACGATTTAAGTACCAAATAAATTTGAAACACTAGGAAAACTAAGAATATAGTTTTATGAACTAGATGTAAGTTTAAAAATACCCGGATCATTTTTGAAAGTAATGGATTAAATATACCAAATAAAACTCACGCGATAAAAATTATTAAATATAAAATTACGCGTTGAAAGTGAAAAAAAAATGAAATGTCGTGAATGTACTAATGAGATGCACATGATGTCAATGAAATGTAGACTAATCATAGTCCATATGAAATGTACGTGATGTCATGATCATGAATTCGCCGCTAAACCTCCAAGGTTACGCGAATTTGAAACAAGTAAACCAAGTTTACTATAAATGTTGAAATAATGAGACATGAATGGTGTCGAGAAATGACCTGAAAGTACGGGTTGTCACATTCGCCCATCCAAAAAGGAATTCAGTCCCTAATTCAATCGTTGTTAGGTCTAACGGTTTAGGGTTTGATGTAGCAAACTTTCCCATTCCCGAGCAAAACCCTCAAAGACTTTTTGGTAACCGATTTTTACTTAATCTCACAACTCATCAAACAAGAACCGTCATGAGATTAGGCTAAATCGGTTTAGGTAACGACTTGTTTCTAGCTCGATCTTTGCAACTCATCAAACAAGAATCGTCACGTGGATCAAACCGGAAACAAGTGGTTTGAAGAAAATCTTTTGAAAATTTGGCTCGATTACGGAATTGCTTACTCATATAAGCCTACTACTCCCTTCATCGCATGATTCTTCCCGAATTAGACATAGGTGATCGTGCTATGTATAATTTAGAGTAACTATGCAATGCTTGGACTAATCGACTCATATGTTGTTTGGTGTTGAGTCAATCGATGTTAAAATTGTGATGAACATCGAGGAGAGAAGACATGGAGAAGTGTCGTTAAAATGATAGTTGAAGTAAAAAGAATTAAAATCCTCGTAAATGATAACAAATCGGAAAGAAAATAAAGTACGATAGATGAGAATATTTTACAACGAATGGTTCAAGAAAAGTAGTACATCTTAGGTTATAAAGATTCGATGCGATGGAAAACATAACTTAGTACGACATAATACATAAGGAGAAATAAGACCGTTAGTTTCGAACTTCTTCGCCTTCCGCTCGTTGATACCTTGACGAGCTCCTTCCTCCTTCTAACATATATACATTCCCATGAGCACCTTCGACTTGTTGACCTTGGTTTTGAGGACATTGATTCCGATAGTGTCCTTGCTCCCGCATCGTAACATGTAACCATGGCCTTGCCTCTACAATTCTCGGCAAGGTGTCCCGATTGTTGACACTTGTAACACTTAATGGGACAAAGACCCGTGTGATGATACTTACATCGATTACATAGTGGGTAGGTTCCAGATAACCTCTCGCCTTCTCATCGTGCAAAGAACATATACCATTGCGTTTCTTGCCCTCCGTTGTTGATGATGGTTAGTGTTGCGGTTTTGGTTGTTGTTGTTATAATTTCCTTGGTCGCCTTCCCATTTCCTTTTGTTGTTGTTGTGTTGGTTATCGCCGTTGTTGTTGTTGTTTTGGTTGGTGTTGGTGTACTTGCCTCTTCACTACGGGCCATGAGCTTTGAGTCAATCGAATAGCTTCCTCAATCGTTATGGGTCGGAAGAAGTCACATCGCCTTGAATAATTTCGAAGTCCCCGATGAAAGCCTCTAGCAACTTCTCATTATCGAAACCATGGACGGGCATAACACAATTCTTGAAATCTCTCGAATGTAAGTGTCAATATACCCAATGGTTACTAATTCATAGAACTCCGTCTCCAACTTTTTGAACGAGGACAAAACTTCTTAGTCACGGACCCTTAAATTGCTCCCAAGTAAGCTTGAAAGCATTCTCCATCCCAATCGGTTGAGCATAAGAATTCCACCACGATAATGCTCCATCGAGTAATAGCAAATTTAACTTTACTATCATCCGGACGGTTACATAGCAAAACACCGATTCCAATTTTTCAAACCATCGAACCAAGCTCCTCGGTACCTCTAAATTTCGTGGGCTCACCACTTTTGAAATCCTTGTCGAACATTTCTTAACTCCGGATCCTCCGGCATTTGTAAATAGCCTAACAAAGAAGAGTCATGACCTCGGCAGAACACCGCTTCCCTTTCAACTCTTAGAGCATTAGCAATGCTATCATTCACTAACGAATAGCCGCTTGGGTCATTTCAACGTATGCCATATCTTCTTCAAAACAAGAGGAAATGTGAGACGATCAAAATCCGATGTTAATAATAAACGCCCAAAGAAATGTGATAAAATGATAAGTTTGAGGTTCTCATTCAAAATGATCGACGGTTTCCTACGAAACGGGTTATGATGTGTCGTAAGTGCTTCAAATGTATGATGGTTTAGTGACTTAATGTGTGGATAAAGTGTAACTCGACACGTTAGTGGTGAAACAAAGGAGTGAGAGTGATTTGCCCTATATAAAGGTTTATCTCGGCATTCCGTTATCGATGATGAATCGGTGATATATAAAAAATTTTGTGATAAGGAATGACAAGGAATTCTCCACGTTAGAATATGGGGAAAAGATAATGGGATGGGCATTTAAGGGCATCCATGTGACAATCGATGCGAAATGAAAGTGAATAACTCGAAAAATGTACGTAATGACCGCATGTGAAGTGAACATGTACTTGTGATGAAATGATGAGATGCTATGATAATGTAGTTATAGTCTAGGGTCAATGATGCAACCTAGTTCTCTATAATCAAGCTCGATGCCAATGTCACACCCCAATTTACTGCTTTGCGTGGAATGGAATTTCGGGATTGAGTCATAGCACCACATCAGTTATATTGAACGACCTAAAGTGTCGTTTGGAAAACACATCGTTTGATTTAATAAAATAATCGAGTTTACAAAGTAGGTCCCAAATGTAAATCAACTTGCGGAAATAAGTTTGTTACAATTCAAACGATGTTTTAAAGTACATAAAACCCAGTGAGATCGTCACCACGACTCCATGATGTGTCCAAATGCATGCCATGAAGTGAATGCCTTAGATACCGAGATAAAACATGCTAAAAGTGTCAACACAAAGGTTGAGTGAGTTCATAGAGTTTGTGTTGAAATGTAAAGCCTTTAGAAATCGTTTATGCAAGAAAGGCATTGAAAATCCACTCGGCCCAAGTTCCGCCCATACAAAACTTGCAACTGTGTATTCACAACCCATTGCCAAAGTGTAATATAGTTTATGTTCAAGCCCACATCGTCAAATGAATTCACAAAATAGTGCCTAACTTAATGTATCAATAGTTACTTGATATAACAAATATGAGTGTTGATCAAATCGTTCCAAGACCGTTAGTCCATGATTGTACCAAGTACATGAATATACCAAGTCCGTTAGCACAATGTTATACCAAGACCGTTAGCTCAACATTATCCAAGTCCGTTAGATCAATATTATACCAAGTCCGTTAGCTCAATGAATATACCAAGACCATTAGCTCAATGAATATGATATGGAAGTTCTAAGTGTGGCAAAACTGTTACTACGCATGACTAAGCATTCGATTCGATTAAACATGTAGTTTCAAATAATCATGATAGTTATGAAAATAATTGAGCATGTATCTCCCCAAAACATTTATGAAAACAAGTAAAAGCAGGGCTATGGAACTCACAAGAATCCTTAAATGTAAAGTACTTGTGAAAGTAAATGAAAACAGTTTGAGCATGTATCTCCCCCAAAGAGTTTAATAACAGTATTAAAACAAGAAAAGTGGGGCTATGGAACTCACTTGGTGGAATGATGCGAAGACAAAAGTGAGTACACCGAGATGTAATGTGATACGTTAATCTTGACCTATTGTGAAGGATATGATACGTCATGAGTTGCAATGTAATGTTATGCATGCACTTCGTATGTTATTTATACCATTTACGGGTTTTGAAAATATTACTCGTCGTCGAAAAATACTCTTTTGACGTCTTGACCCTTCAAAAATGACTTTACATGTTTTTACGTCAAAATGTCATCCTATAATGGTTTTATAATGATTTTGGTGAAATTACCACTTTTCGTCGCAAAACAATGTCGTCGGAAAATCATGAAATCAACAAAATGACTCCGGAAAAGTAGTCGTAAAATGGTGTACGTTGATCGTTAGAGAACGAACTCGATGGTTTTGGAAAGTTTGTATCGATATCTAGAAGTTTCGGTTCAGAGTTTTCGTCTAAAAGGTCTCGATCATAAAGATATTAAGGGTTAAAGTTGGTGGTTTTTGCTAATTGTGTGCAGAAAATAAGTTTCGGCCAAGTTTGAACGTCCGTAATTGATTCACTATAAATCCGCTTGACAAACAGCTTTTTGTTTTGAAAAATATGGCCGGTGAACTTGATTTTTACTAGAAGACATTTCGTTCCAAAAAGTTTTGCATCATAGTTAAAAGCGCATAAACATGGTCGTTATACTAATGAAATACTTGTAACGTAAAAAAATAATATAGTTTTTCGTAAAATAATAGTTCAAAGAACTTTATGAAAACGTGTATATATTTGTCGTTTCAAATCCGTTTTCTACGTATAATATGTCCTTAGCTTCGTATCGAAGTAAACTAATATATTTTGATAAGTCGAAATAATTTGTGAAGCTTAAGGCTCGTTTTGACCGAAAATACTAAAAACAGCAAGGCTGAATTTTACGAAAAGTGTTTAATTAGTCGTCAAACTTTAAAAATTCACCACGGCTTCGTTATAACTCCGTTTTATCCGCTCAAAAGGCCACGGATTCGTTTTAAAGTATATTTTCTAAATATCAAGGCCAAAATGTCGCACCATCAGTAGGTTTTCCAGAAATTCGGATTAAGGACAGAACGTAAAATATAGTTATCGAAAATAGTTTTCTCGGACAAAACCTATTCTAATCCCTTCAAATCAACTCCAAAGCTAATCTAATCCTACCATACACCTTCTTAGGGTGTCATGGGTTCCTAATCACCATCAAGACCAAAGAATACCATGGGAATAATTATAGGATGACCAATATATTTATATAACTCAATAAATCATAAAATAAATGGTATAAATCACTTAACATGCATATAAGCTCCAAAAATGAAAAGAAACATATGAAAATGAAAAGGAAACTTGAAAATGATAAAAACAAGCTTACAAATGATAGTGATGAGGTGTAGGTAACAAGGATTAACTTAAATATCCCTGGTTTTTATTTCAAAACCATATAAAGGATATAATCTAGGTTGATAAACACTTGATTTTTGCAAAACTTTTGATCCCTTGGTTGCTCTTGATGCTTGGCCGGTTTTGAAGACCCAAAAAGGAAGAGAGAAACTTGTGTTTAACACTTTGATAAAAATGAGATGTATGTGAAAATTATGAGATTTGTAAGACTTTTTGTATATGTGAATTATTTGTAGACATGCACCTTACCACATTAATTACTACACCCTCCCTTGGGCGTTTTTTGTGGATCATGTTCCCCAAATATATATATTTTTTTTTTATATAATGTAACTTGTATTATATATTTGTAAGACTTTTGATAAAATGTGTAAGTTGAATGAATTTAAAGGTAAATGGTAGAATTTTGGTGCAAGTAAGTTTTTAATAAGTCAAAATAGATTGTATTGAGATGATAAAAATTGTAAAAATACTTTCCTTGCGAAAATTGAGTGATAAAATAATTATCGTATAATTTTAAGAAAAACGACGTAATAATTAAACTTTAACGATTTAAGTACCAAATAAATTTGAAACACTAGGAAAACTAAGAATATAGTTTTTATGAACTAGATGTAAGTTTAAAAATACCTCGGGATCATTTTTGAAAGTAATGGATTAAATATACCAAATAAAAACTCACGCGATAAAAATTATTAAATATAAAAATTACGCGTTGAAAGTGAAAAAAAAATGAAATGTCGTGAATGTACTAATGAGATGCACATGATGTCAATGAAATGTAGACTAATCATAGTCCATATGAAATGTACGTGATGTCATGATCATGAATTCGCCGCTAAACCTCCAAGGTTACGTGAATTTGAAACAAGTAAACCAAGTTTACTATAAATGTTGAAATAATGAGACATGAATGGTGTCGAGAAATGACCTGAAAGTACGGGTTGTCACAGCCTACCCGAGACCACAATCTATCCTAAACCCATCACCATGTCTGAACCACAAAAAGAAAAAAATAATAATAAAACAAGATCTCATTTTATCTCATTTGACCAAACCAAGACTACGAATAACCACATGGTTAGCATAACCCCAGTTCATATTTAGACACCAGATCTGTGTCTTCATCGGTCCAAGAAAAGAAAAAGAAAGAAGTTCGAGAAGATGAAGTGCAATATACTATTAACTAAAACAAACAACATCAAAAAGCAACTATCTTAATCCCATTTCCTCAACTTTCAACCAAAATTGAACAAGAATAAAAAACGACAAAAACTCAATGATCTCAGATTCGTGTTAACATTATAAAACCACTATCTTTAAAGATTAACACGTTTTCATCATATATCTGCAACAAGTTAATCTTGTCCTTAATTGATTTATCACACAAAAGACATGCAGTTGATAAGTTGATTGCTTGTTTGGTTTTATCAGAGGCGTGAGAGAAAGTTGGAAAAAAAATGTTTTGTGTCAAAATCAATATAAGGGAATAAATAACTAGGGTTTTATTTTGTGTACTTGTTAACAATAAGTACACTATAGTTTTGATGATCAAGTATGAGGAAATGAAACTTGAGGGGGAAACCATGAAAGCTTTGATGATCAATTAATGGTGTTGGTTCTAATTCAAAAAGTATAAGCCAAAGCTATCATCCTCGCATGTAAGTAAGTTAATACTTGTTCAATTTAAGGTTAGGTTTCATGTAAGCAAATTGAAAGTTTTGGGTAAAAAGGGTTTTAAATTAAGTGATGATGTTATTGTGTTAAAGGCTTAAGTCCCTTATATGGGTAATGATTAAATTGGTGATTTTGGAGGTTTTTATCATATGATCATGGATATGATCATATGCTTGTAAACGCTAAGGGGTTATGTAAGCCCTTTTTATTAGTTATGCATTTGAGAGATTTTAAATTCCGTGATGATTCTTGTTTAGGAATCAAGAATGTTGGTGTTTGGCTTTGAGGTAGATTAGTTTGGAGTTAAGGTAGTAATATGGCTATAACTTGTTGTTATATCAATTCATTAAATGGTGTATCATGTGTTGAATGTGCTAAGTGTTTAGGATGAATGGATAAGAAGCATAAGACAAGGTGTAGATTAGGCTAATTAGAAAACTAGCTAAGGTAAGTTTGTTAGTCTAGTATTTGGAGACTAACTATACTATGGGATGGATTTGTATTGATGTTAGTTGATAAAGTGAATGTTTGTTAAGTGTTATGAATGCAAGTGAATGATTGTTAAAGTGCTAAGTATGCAAGTAATGGTGTGATTAGTTAATTGGACTAGTTAAGAAGAGTATATAATGCTTGTATGATGAATTATTTATGATAGCTTGTTATCACCTATTACTTACTAAGCGTAATGCTTACGTTTTAGGTGTTGACCATTTTTGTAGGTTATGTGGATGAGTTTAAAGTCATGAGCTAGGCCTTAAGATGTGAAGCATAGATTGAAAGTACTTGTCATGGTATGTAGGCAAGCACTAATAGTCAACCATGCTACGGAACAAGTTAAACCCTTGTGTTTATGTAAAAAGATGTATTTTGAATACTCAAACATGTTTTAGAGTCAAAGTATTTAGTTTGGTTAATGTAAACTTACTATGCACAAGGACATGTTAAATGAGTATGAAAGGAGAGTTTGGGATACCTCTTTGATTTGGTAAAATGGAACTTCTGCGTGTTTTTAAGTGAAGATTGTGCATAAATATAAAATATAATCATGTTATGAAAGTTGAATTATTATGGAAATGCATAGTTTTTTGGAAATAGAGCAAAATGCAAAAACATAGTTTTTTTTTTTTTTTTTTTTTAATAATGTTGATGCGGGACCCATATGACCAAATTATATTTTAGCATAGAGAAAATTCCCAAAATAAGCCAAAAAGTCATGTATGGTATTTTATATGGTCATTTTTTGTGCCTTTTCCCATTTTGGTATATATCTCGATCGTTGATCGTTGACTCATTCAATTTTGACACGTGTCATTCTTTTGTATTTTTTTTTCGAGAAAAGTACATAAGAATGACACGTGTCAAATTTTGGTGAGTCAGCAATGACCAATCAAAGTCAGCAATTGAAGCGTTAAAGGAATGACACGTGTCAAAATTTGATTGAAGTCGAGCGGTTGAAGCGATGAGCATGACCAAAATGGGGAAAGGTACATGAAAGTGACCACAAAAGGGACCATGCATGACTTTTTGGCTTATTTTGAGAATTTCAAATTCCCAAAATAAGCCAAAAAGTCTTCGTTCGTCCGTTAAATGGTCATTTTTAGGCCTTTTCCCATTTTGGTCATGTTGATCGTTGATTTCACCCAAATTTTGACACGTGTCATTCTTTTGTACTTTTTTTCGAAAAGTACATAAGAATGACACGTGTCAAAATTTGGGTGAGTCGAGCGATTGAACGATCAAATTCGAAGCGATTGACCGTACCAAAAGAATGACACGTGTCAAAATTTTGATTGAAGTCGGCGATTGAGCACTCGAGCATGACCAAAATGGGAAAACATAAAAAAATGACCATTTAACGGACCATGCAAGACTTTTTGGCTTATTTTGGGAATTTTCTCATGGGTGTATGCTCCTTCCAAAGAATAGAGCATATAGTCATATGGAAATTTAGTACATGGTCATATGCTTGCATCATAATCTAAATAAGAAGCATGTGCTGTATGGAAAATTTTCATATAGCCATATGTGTGTAAAAAAACCGAGTTTGGTTTGGGCGTTTCACCATAGCATATATATATGAATAAAACTGTTTTGGATATATGTGTCTGAAAAATGAGCAGTTTTGAGTAGGATTAAGTTTGTGGAAATAAATGCTTTGAGTATTTGGTTGAAAGTGGAGTGATTAATGTGGTGTTTGGGGCTTGGATCATTTGGTTGTAGAGTGTGAAGAAGAGATATGGGATGTTTGAACGTGAAGATTAGTTAAAAGTGTGTAGTGTGTTTGGGGTTTTGATTATTTAGGAGATTAGGTGTTTGGGTCCCGATCTAGCCTTAGTGTAGTAAATACCATCAACAGGATGAACTATGTTTGAAGGCATGCATAAGAAGAAGATGTTTTGTTAGCATTTTGGATAGAACAATGAATTATTGAAAATGAATAGACGTTATAGTGGAAAAGAAAAGTCATAAAATTTTATGGGTGGAGCTTGAGAGTGATCGATATCTTTGGTAGGAAAGAGAGGCATTTTAAGAAATATAGGTTCGTTACTAACTCTTACGGTTCATGGAAAACATCTAAACGTTGCCTGAAGAGTCGCAATGGGTCCAAAATGGACATTAAGCTAAGGTTTCCATTGAACCTACCCTTTTCTAAACTTATATGGGCTAATTTCACGCAACCCTAACAATGACTCATACAAGAGAGTTTTATATATAGAATAATAGAGTACACATGATTGCGATATACAAAAGAAACAATAATGTGTGTATAGCTGGTCATGATAATGTAGTACAGTGGTAAATCATGTTGCAGGAGTTAAGCCGGGATACTGATAGTCTACACTGGCCGAAACTCAAATCCATTTACAATAAGGCCAGACATTGTTCCTTCATAACTTATTAATTTTAAATCCATAGGAATATGACTTTTCTTAAATTCGTAATCGCTGTTGAACTCCCACACCTTAACCTCCATCCATCCATCTTCCCTCTGTTCAGGTACACGAATTGCATCATGTAGATTTAATGAACCTGGGGATCTAAAATAAATGATTTCAATCTCTTTGCTTTTCCCATGGAGTAGATCCCGTACTTTCACTGGACAATGTAGCCCACCACATTTTTCTGAAAGCTTAAAAACAAGGTAGCACGCGTAGTTTGTGTTCGATGACAACAACTGACGTTCAATCCTGTATTTGAGACGAAATACTTGGTGTGATAGAAGCTCAACCACCTCCCGAAATCTGCAGGCATTATAAATCATGCGTTTACAATTTACAAACTGTTCAACTAAAACTAATTAATTTTGTTTCAGAATGGTCTAGGAATCCACATCCAAGTTTAAGGAAACTTTTTTGTCCAATAATTTACAAATTGTTCTTACATCATGAAACAATGTGCAAGTAAATCAGTTTGAAAAGCAAACCTGGAATGGTCCGACTGGGTCATAGTATATAACTTCATATTAGCAGAGTCATATAGAACTGCCTTTGCTGGAAGCATATCACATTTCTTTCCATTCACTTTGCTTAGTGAAAAAAACTGGTTAAGCAAAAAATTAAGAGAATGTCATCACCAAACTTCTAAAGATTCAATTTTTTAGATAGATAATATTTCCGGCTAATAGTAAAAAAGACCTTTTCACCCTCGTCAATAAAAATGCCTTGGAAAAGATCGGAAGCTAGCTTATTTTTACTCTTATTGTGTACTGAGTGCTTCGACCTCTTGATTATCTGTTCATAATCAGTGGGCAAATATTGTTCCGCATCGTTCATGTTTAAGTTTGATCCCAGGTCACTTTGCACTTGTTTTTTTTCCACCTGAATAAAAAGAATGTACGTAATACCTGTTATTGTAATGCAGAAAATGGAATGTTGTGCGTGAATCTACATTCATTCCAGTTAAAAACATTCACTCACACAATATTAATATAAATGGACTTAAAAGCACTCTTGGACTTACATTATCGATTGCTTTAAACTCGATGCCTTCAACACACATGGCACCACTTCCACGACAGTATGTTGAAAAGCTCTCTAATAGAACCTCAAAATCAGTATCTTCCTTGTGATTCAAGAATCGGCACAATTCAATCATCATCCAGTTGTCGTCTCTTGGTATTGCAAAATATGTATGTAAGGTTTCACTCCTCATTTGGTACCTTAGGTTCACATACGTCCGTTTATTTGAAAATGTCCATGGGTAACAAAATTTGAAGACCAGATAGACACCGTAAATAACACCTAGAGATAGAAACTGTGTTTTTATTTGAATTCTAATGTTAAGATTTGAAGTGTCCGTCATTTTCGCCACTTTAGAAAACCTGCAAATTAAGATAATAAAGTCTATATTAGTCGAGATCTCTTTTTCATAACGTGCAACATACACACGTCTTTTGATTTCGTTCTTCTTTTAGAATCAAGGAAAAAAGTTTGGTGTATTAGTTGAAAACATGTAATAGATGTTATGGTGTGTTACGCAGAGAGAGTGAGGGACCAACCTTGATTTGTGTATCGTTTTCCACTTAAGTAACCCATGGTTTTCATACGAAAACATTTTTGCTGATATCATTTCATGTCTTCTTTCATTAGCGCTCAATGAAAACCACTGTCGCATAAAACAATCAAAACTTAAAATCAGCGACTACAAAAACATACTAGTATTTGTGAAATTCACCAATATAAGATAGTGCTTATGATCACCGACTACGAAAACACAACTGTGCAATAATGTTTGTAGGTTTTATTTCTCGAACTTATCTTTCACTAATGCACACAGTTATCAAGTTAAAACCGGAATTAATGGGTAGAATAAAATATTGAATGATCTGACTGCGATTTATAAATCGAAGGTTGCAAATTTCAATGTTTCTAAAATTGTTAACACAATGAGGGATGGATTGGAATCCTCTCAACCTGAAATGAACATAAAACATCATGTTTATCAATTACAAACAACTTAGTTAAAAGAAAAGGTTTTAGGCAAGGTTGTAAAAATCGCTAGGCTCTAGTGAGGCGGTCGGGTAGGGCTTAGCGATTAATCGATTATGCGGGGATTAATCAGATTGGAACTTTTATGGACAAAATTGTAATTTTAGATATTATATTATATTATATTATATGTATGAGATAAGAATAGTGCATCAAAGTACAAATATTTCAAGTGTTCAAATATAAACATAATACATAATTCTTCAAAGTTCAAAGACAAATATAGATATTACTCGGTTTGTTGACTATTTTTAAGTGATCTTTGACCGATTAATCGGTTTGTTGACCGATTCTTAAGTGATTTTGTTGACCAATTTTTAAACGATTTTGTCCGATCAATCGGTTTGTTGACCGTTTTTTAAGTGATCTTTGACCAAACCGATTAAACAGATTATGATAAATCAAGGCGCTTAGTGAGCGATCAGCGATTATGCAAGGATTAATCGACCGCCTGGGCTGATTTTTACAACAGAGGTTTTAGGTTAAACGAAAAATGGCCCACGTTTATGCTTCATCTATCAAAGTGTGTTAAACAATAGAAAATACTGATCCCTCAGGGTCATGTTTGAAAAATATTTAGAAGGATTGTCACAATTCACAAAAGTTTCTGGTATACAAACTTTAAGAAGTAAACGGCATAACTTACGAGAATGAGTTAATTACCACTTGGCCCTCCTGAAGGAGGATTCCTTTGGATAATGTATCGTAGAGATCTTTTTTGTTCATGTTGGAGTAGATCTCTGGAGTTTTTGACATCTGGATTATTTCTTTGTGGTCGCTAGGCAGTTTGGGCTCCCATATTTCATACTCCACCTACATAAATATACTATATATGGTTAGCAAAAGTCATTAATATAACTAACAAAAATTACCATAGAAATGGTTGTCGACATTCTTAACCCGTAAAACTGCGTTTACCACCTTCCTAGTTTTACATAAATGCATTCCAAGAAACGAAAAGACTTGGTATGTCTTAAGATTCTACAAATAATTTGTTTCTTGATTTCTTGAAAAAGTTATGTTGTATGTAGAAAAATAAAATAACTTACTTGAAATTCCAGTGCTTTTCTAAGTTGTACTACAACTTCACTTGCCATTGGTCGGTCCTCTCTCTTATCACATAAGCATTGATAGGCAATCATTTGAAAAGTGGCCAATGATTTTGGCACAATCTGATCCTTTATATCCTTAAACACCATCTCATCAAGCTTTCCTTCTTCATAACGACGTTTAGCCAATTTGGAAAGAAACCTACGCTCATCCTCATAGTCTTCAATTCCTAGTCTTCCGCACATCATTTCAAATAAAGCCACACCAAGTGAATAAATATCATATTCTTTAGTTAAGGTTTCGGTCTTGAAGTACAGTGGGTTAAAATAGCTCATTGTGCCAAAAACATTATCGACAACATAGTCAATTTCCGTATTTATTGGAGTAATAATGGATTGTCCAAAATCAGTAATTTTTGCTTTCCAGTCAGCAGTTAACAGAATGTTTGAGCTTTTTATATCCCTGTGTATCACCATATCTTGAGTTACATCACCACCATGAAGGAAAGCCAACCCAGATGCAACATCAATGGCTATCTTAAGCCGTTTCGTCCACGTAAGACGAGCATCTTCCAAATGCCAACTGAGACTATTGTTAGAGGCATACTCATAAACAATGAGTTTCTCTTGTTTTTCGTCACAGTAGCCTACAAGACCAATGATATTCTCGTGCTTATACTGAAAGAGTATTTCAAGCTCCGTCAAAAATTCCTTTTCTCCTTTCCCAAGACTCAGATCCAACCGCTTTACAGCAATGGTGGTATGTGCATTACCATGCACAACCTGTCCTCTATATACCTTCCCAAATCGTCCCTTTCCGATGATATTGTCAGGATGGAAGTTTCGAGTGGCCAATTTCACATCTTCAAATGACATGCGAATGCTGTCCTTGTGAGTTTCCTGTGTATTTTCAAACCATTAAGATGATGGTTACTCTAAAATAACTTTGAATTCCTACCTAGCTAAAACTTCGTTAAATTATTATCTCCAGTACGTTTTACACTCTAAATACCTATACATTCATGTCAAGCTCTTGGTAGTAAATCATGATTGGTTGTTTGAACTATATAAATATGGTTACAAAACTACAGTACTTTATGAAGAAAATAAAATTAAAGCTAGAATATATTCGTCAGTATTCATATGCATCCCTCTCATTCTCGGTCTTTACGTATATTTGACAGCTCATAAATTTATGATAAATTCCACGTAATTTATAAAATTTGAAAATAGACTTATATTAGCGCCACGTGAACACCCGCGATCATGAGTGTGTGTGTTTAAAATACCGGTGGGTGTATGTGTTTATTTGTGTGTGTTCGGGTTCAAGAGTGTGTAAAAATTAGGAAAAAGAAGAGTTAGAGAGAAAGAATAGTGGGCCCATGATTTTTGACTTTACGACAAACTATAGCATTTTTAGACAAACTCAAAAAAATCATATTCCTCTCTAAATTATATTTCTCATTTCTGTTTCGTAATATCTCAAAATAATAGTCTCATTTTCTCAACCAATCAAAATAAAATTCAGTGTGTGGGAGTGATATCTGATTGGTTGAAGAGTGAAGTGATCTCACGTTTTTTTAAGTATGTGTTTTTGTCCGGAGAAAATAATTTTAACACAGAAGAAGTAGTAGTTTTGAAAACCCTTTTGCATAATGTATTACTTTTAGAACCGAGACGGATTAGTAGCACTAAGTGCCCATGAGCCATAGGGCTCATTTTATAGCAAAAAGTATTGTCACCTCAATACTTCATGGCCCACACTTAACCCAATAAAACACACATACAACAAAAAGTACTGTATGACATGGCTAATACATTTAGCGCGAGGTGATATGGCTTGGGGTGGGGTGTGGAGTGAAGCCATAGGTCGGCGTTATAGGGCACTAGCCAGTCTTATAACTTGCCCACACCATGGGCTCTAAAGATCAAGAATTTGAAAAGGAAAAGTAAAGTTTATACTCCCTGTACATTGACTTACCTGAAAGTCTAATGCTTTTTCGAGTTCCTTAATGACAACTTTCATTGTTGGACGTTTGGCTTGTGTTTCTGCCAAACATTTATAGGCGATTCTTGAAAATGTGTCCAAGGATTCTTGATTGGGTCCTTTAGTTAGAGTAAAAGTGTTTTCATCACTCTCATCCCATAACTTGGAATCTATCAAATTTTTTAATGTTCCCCTCTCAAAGTGTCCTCGTGCAATAGGTCCAAGCCCCTTTTCATTTTCCATGGTGAATAGTTTGTCATAGGCCAACCTCCCAAACAGGATCTCAAATAGAACAACTCCAAACGAGTATATATCTGATTCTTTCTTGAGCTTACCCGTGATCATATATTCTGGATCCAAGTACACTTTTGTACCTGCAACGGTCACGGTATTGAGGGTGCTACCTGTCTGATTCGATGGGTTGATTTTGGAGAGTCCAAAGTCAGCGATTTTTGCTTCCCAATTCTCGTTTAGTAGAATGTTAGCACTTTTCACGTCACGGTGGATAATCCTTTCTTTGTCTAGAAAGGTGGTATGGATGTAATCTAATCCACGTGCAGTGTCAATACATATTTTTATACGCTGCACCCAAGTAAGATTAGTCGACTAATCTTACTTGGGTGCAACAGATAAAATATGTATTGATATTGCGGTGGATTAGATTACATCCATACCACCTTCTGACAAAGAAAGGATTATCCACCGTGACGTAAAAGTGCTAACATTCGCTAAACGAGAATCGAGGCAAAATCGCCGACTTGGACTCTCCAAAGTCAACCCAACAAATCATATGGCTAGCACTCGATACCATGAATGTTGCGGCACATTAGTGTGCATGGATCCGTAATATAAGAGAATGGGTGGCTCAAGAAAGAATCTGATATATACTCGTTCGAGTAGTTCTGTTGAAATCTTGTTTGGGAGGTTCGCCCATGACAAATTATACACCAATGAAAATGAAACGGGCTTGCACCCATGCACGACAACACTTCGAGAAGGCATAGTGACGAGAAATTTCGTCATTAAGTATAGTGACGAAATTTTGGTCACTATTTCACATATTGCTAACTCTTTAAGAATAAAGGCATTTAGATATGTACTTATTAAAACTTGCACACTCGTATATTAATCCAAAATCGTAAACACTATCAAACGTTACGGATAAAATTTGTATTATAGAGAAATATGCAAATTGCACATATTTAACTTTCTTTGATGTATTCTCCCTAAACATATTATTTGAAACAAATGTTTTGAAAACCAAGTTTTTAATCGACCGGTCAAGTCAAGCGGGTTCACGGTTCGACACCAGTCAACCCAGTTCCTATTAAAAAAACTTCTTTTTTCAACGGTTCGACCACCGGTCTATAAAAAAAAGATGAAAAAAACCAAACCCGGTCGGGTTTTTAGATTGAACCGGGTCGACCCAAGTCACTTAAAACCCGACAGGTCTAACTGGTTATCTCGATTCTAAAACCCTTGTTTTTTTAACCGTCTTTTGACCCGGTTGAACCAGTTTTAAAACATTGTTTGAAACAAACTTTCAAATTTCAATATGTTAAAAAATAATAATAAAAATAAATAAATAAATAAAAGAAAAAAAAAAGAAAAAAAAACTTGTATATCAAACATTTAAAAAAATAATTTATAAAAAATAACCATTAGATCTCAAAATAACTATATTATCCAAACACTATAACTTATAAGTTAAAAAAATATCCAACCCGATCATCAAAGTCTCAATATTTTATAAAAGACTATATTAGATGCATAAAAGACTATCACCGTTCAAAAAAAAAGATCATCACTCTATTATCCAACCCGATCATCACTATTTTTATAAGTAGGGAAAATTCCATATATACCCAAATGAAACTACATAATGCCATATTTACCCAAACGAAGTTTTCAACGACGAAGACAACGCTTTTAAAGCGTGTGTTGAAATATGGAATTATGATGTTTGTTTTGGGTATATATGGAATTGCCCTTATAAGTATATCTGACTTCTGACCCGACCCGATCATCACTCTTTTATCCAAACACTACTATATCAGATCTCAAAATCCAAACACTGTTCATCGTCACTCTCAGAAATAACTTCACCATGTAAATTCATCGCTCTCGTTCATTGTCAGTTTCAGTTTACTTGTCGCTCTCGTTTGTGTTACGGTTCGGATCTCAAGCTCTCATTTTCGGATCAAATTTTTTTTACGGTTCGGATCTCAAGCTCTCATTTGATTGTTATGTTAAATCTAGGGCTAAAATTATCCTGTTATTTTAATTTGATTTTTATGTTAAAGTTATATGTTAAATTTAGGGCTTGATTATTGAAATGTTAAATAAGAATGTGTTTTAGTGGATAATTGTGCTAGTTTGGTAAATAAGTTGTTCAAGTGTAATTTCTAATCAGAAAGTAAGTCAAGTAAGTCAAGTAGACGATAGGAGACGCGGAGAGAGTGAGGGCCTAGAACCAAATATATTGAGTGGTAATCACAAAGTAATTCAAGTAGACGATAGCAGATGCGGATTGATAAGCTCTGGATAAGAGTGTGCACTGTAGTATTAGATTCGTTAACGTCACTTATTGTTACTGTAGTATTAGATTCGTTAACGTCACTTCTGTATTGTGTCAGTTTATGTTGTAACGCATTTTCTGAGTTACTTTCCTGAACAGTGAACACCATCACGTCACTTAACACTAATGTTTAATTCTGTTGCTTCATGAATTGGACCTGTTTTTTATATATGCACAGTAGATAGATTTCACAGTTATATATTCATTCTGCGGAGCACAACGATTAATGGTCACATTAATTTTGGCTAAAACAATCATTAATCTCAACACTAGGAAGATCAGATCAATGTCAAATAGCATACCTGATTTTCAGATGGTTTTAAACTCGATAACTTATTTTTTGATGATAATCTGTTGCTGAAAGTCTTTTATTGGTTTTTATGCTTGTACTCTTGATTGTGTGGGCTTCTTAATCACAGTTGGACCAAATAGGTGTATTACTGTTTTAGACCTGTATGGACAAAACATACGTCCACTACAATATGACCTGTATGGAAGTGCAAGTATAGTCTTTCACCTGATGGTTTACATGCTAATAATAACATTTGTTTATATGCAGTATATGAGAGATGGAGAATTCAAGTCCTAAAAGCCTCAAACATATGTCTGGGAAAACCAAGGTGATTACCAAGAAACATTAGCGCGAAAAACTTAAAAACAAAATGATTGGAAATTAACAAGGAACCTCATTTTTTATTATTTACAGATATCTCATCTTCCGAGAGTGAATTGTAACAGCTCAAAGAAGGTATGTGACCCGCTTGTCCATTCTAAGCCCGATTCTTTTTAAACATCATTCTCATGGAACTAGAAAGTAGAATCAAATTTTCATGGAACTAACGTCAATATTAGATATGGCACAACGCATTGAAGATTAAACATCATTCTCTTGTTACTACCTTGTTAAACATCTTTTAGATCATACTCCAAAAAGACTCTTAAGGTAGAAAATAGACGGGTCCACCGGGTTTCTATATGAAAATGAGTAATTTCTTGTGTGGGTCAAGACATGTCATGATAACTAGCTGATAATTTATTGTTATTTTTCTAAGAATTTACTACTTTTAATATGATTACCAAAAGTATATTAATACGATAATAATCTGTTTTACTGCTTACAAAAAGAATTTAATCTGACTTAAACAAATTTAGCTATATGAAAGTGGAAACTAGATGGCTAAGAATGACAAACATCCAGCCCCTAGAAGAAGTGAAACCGGGTTCATGAAATCTGCAGCCAGTAGGTCAACCAGTGCCATCATGCCATGTAAACCAGTATTCCAGTCGTACCAGAGTTCAAAATTCCTTGATCAGTGGGAAATCTCTCTTCATTGATTGCAAATACAACTGAATCTTTAATGCATAGTCTTCCTTTCCTGGTCTAGTCTAAAGGAAATGTAGGTTGTTTTCTGGTTTCCTATCTGCTTGTTGCTGACTTTTGCAGTCAAAGTCATTGTATATTTTTGGCAGGCTTGGTAAATGTCATTACCAAAATCTATGTTTCATATGGTCCTTCTCTGCTATTATGACATGCTGCTATGCCCAATAAAGCTTACATTTAAAGTAACTTTTTAACCATAATTATTCTGAAAGAGTGTTGTGTTCCTCAGGTGAAAATGGGTGGTCCTGGAAAAGGAGTATTCAGAAGCTACGATCATCAGAACAAGCTGAATAACAATGTTGGTTCAATCAGGGCTATTGCAGCCAGTCATCTTTGGCAGGTACATGCTTAATCAAATTATATTGTTCCATTTCAGTTGATAAACTTTAAATTTTCGTTCACACTTGCAGCTTGTGGTTGTCTGAGCTGATCTAAATGGTCATTTGAAGGCCCTTAAAGATTATTTTCTTCTAGCAAAAGGGGATTTCTTCCAGGTATTAATCGCTAAAAGCAAACATAATTTCTCATCAGCGTAAATTCTTCTTTTGTGTAAGCGTTAATGCTTAATGAAACTTCAGTTGTATTACAGAGTTTCCTTGAAGGGAGTCGCCAGTTAATGCGGCTACCACCTCGGCAACCAACTGCCGAAGCTGACCTTATGGTTCCATTTCAGCTGGTAATTATTTAACTATGTGTTCACAATGCATATTTCGATGAAGATCAATATCTAAAAATGGCCACTTCAAATACTTCTAATGCAGGCCAAAACGAAGACTATAAGTGACGATGATATATACTTTTCAAGAGTGGCCCTGCGGTAAAATTCTACGATTTCTAATTTTTACTAGAAAAAGATTGTCGTATAGTTCTTTTAACAATTGTTGTTTGCATTTAGGGTCAACATTAGATCTTCCCAAGTAGACGTGCAGAGCGGAATAGCTTATGCTACTGGAGGTACGAGTACCTCATCTAATACTTTGTTAGAGATGTCGCTTGATGGTTAGGACAATATTTCCCTTGAATATTCTGTTGATTGGCCCTTGCAGTTGTTCTTTACACAAGAGGTTCTGACAAGGTATTGTTGACTTTAATATATAGGGAGTTAGGGTCAAGTTTTCATATAAGCAGACACTGATCTGACCTGTATGGATTAACTGGTTCACAACATGATGTGTTGACTGTCCATGGCGTTATTTGATGGTCTAGATGTATTCCTATCCGTACCACTGTAGTCCAAATGTGTCTATCTGAGCGCTTAGTTTAGATTACATTCAGGATCATTCTTTAATATATGCACAGTAGATAGATTTCACAGTTATATATTCATTCTTTAATATATGGACTCCAAGTTTGCCGGGCTACAGGACAGGAGCTGGTATTAATCTTGAACTAACTTATGTTTAAGGCTGGTTTGACTTATTTTTATTATTTTTTTTTAAATGGTTATCGTGCTCGTTTGATTTAGTTGACTTTTTATGGCAAGGTAGATGAATACTTCTTCAAGAACTGCTTACTAATGCTTTCTGATTTATGGAGTAGCTATTTTGAATGTTGAATTTACCTTATACCCTTCGTAATTGTAGGTTCAAGAAGCTGCAAGTGGAAGTGCTTTTGTCCAAATGCCAGATGTTTGGATAAATTTGGCTCATGTTCATTTCGCCCAGGGCAATTTCCCATTGGCTATTAAAATGGTACCAAGTGCTTTACTCTACATGTTGTTTACTACGTAGTATCGTTTGATTTCGGTTAAAAAAAATACTATTATTTTGCAGTATCAAAATTGTCTGCGCAAGTTCTATTACAACACAGACAATCAAATTCTTCTTTATCTAGCCTGCACACATTATGAAGCCGAACAGTGGCAGGACTGCAAAAAGACCTTACTAAAAGCCATTCACTTGGCCCCTTCAAATTACACATTAAGATTTGACACAGGTGTTGCCCTACAGAAGTTCTCGGCTTCGACATTACAAAAAACAAAAAGGACCGTGGATGAGGTGACTAATCAAATAAATCTTTTTAAGTTATTATGTGTGTCATTCATAGTTTCATAAACATTGAATTTCCTCAATCATTCTATTATAGGTGCGGGCAACGGTTGCTGAGCTTAAAAATGTTGTTCGCTTATTTAGTCAATTGTCTCCCTCCCTTTCTATATCTGAGAACCTGAGAACCAAGTTAATCATCTGGTAGATGAGGATGATAATCCACAGGATCCGCTTGCAGCTGCTGGCCTTGAAGATTCTGATGCCGATGATGACGTAGTAAAATCTCTCTCCCTCCCTTTCTATATCTGTCTCTTACACACACACACTGACATTCTACAACTGCTGTGAGTTGTGATTTACTGGTAGTCTGTGAGGTCAACATTGTACTGAATCCTTTGCTGATATTTGCTCTACTTTTCTGTTGTGAAGGCCGCACCTTCTATAGGCAGAAGAATACACACATGGTCAGAGTCTGATGACGATGAGCCAGTAAAGAGGCAACCTAGCTCGAGTCCCGTTAGAGAGAACTCTGTGGATATGCAGCAAAGTGACGGAGAATAGTCATAAACAAAACAGCAATCTCAAGTTTAACATAAGCGTTGAAGGCATGTTAGTGATGTTAGGTTATTGGTTGGTTTTGTGTCGAGTTTCAATCATACTATTTGTGTTTTGTGAAAAAATTAGTATTTATGAATGAAGTTAATATGTTAGATTTGTATTTGTATTGCTACAGATTTCTCGATTTTAGTTTGTTTGCAAAGCAATTATGCAGTAAAACCAACATTAGTTCCTTTTTTTTTTTTTTTTTTTTTTTGCTATATGTTCATAATTAGTGACGACCTTTTGGTCTCTAACTATCTGTAGTCGGTGACGACTTTCTCGTCACTAATGGTAAATATCAGTGACGATTTTTCGTCACCTCATAACTGTGACGAAATATTTCGTCACTAACCGGATTAAAAAGTGACGACTAATCTGGTCACAGATTAGTGACGAGGGTATTTTCGTCTCTAATTTGTTTTGTGACGGAGCTTTAGTGACGACTGGTGACGACATGAGTTTGGTCACTAAACAGTTTTGTGACCAATTTTTATACTGTTAGTGACGAAACTGTTTTCGTCACTATAGGCCAATTTTCTTGTAGTGGTCATTTTACCTTCACCACCCAAATAATCCTCCAGGCTTCCGTTAGCAGCATGCTCATAGACAAGGAACATACGAGGACGTTCATAACAAAATCCAAGAAGAGAGATTACGTTGGGATGATTACAACTACCAAGTGTTTTGATTTCTAAAAGGAACCCTTCTTCTCCTAGTGTGTCATCTCTCTCGATGATGGATTTAATAGCCACAGTGCTACGTATCTTGGGCATTTTAGAGTCCTTTTTCGCTTTTGTTGCAGAGGAATCAAAATGCTCAAGTTCTGCTTTGTACACTATACCATATCCGCCTGCTCCAATGTAATATTTTTCAGCAAAATTCTCGGTGGCCAACACTATTGCATCAAGTTCAATCTTCAAGTGTTCAAAATCTGTCTCCTGCTGCACAACATTTTGAAGTTGAGTGTCGGAGTCTATACATGATAGTAAGGAATCGTGACGCTAGTACCTTTTATTTACCTTCCAGAAAACATTGGCAATGTACACAAGACACCCAGGAGTAAATATTTAATTTGTATATATCTTTGAGACCATTTCAGGATGTAAATTGAAACTAATTTTAAAAAAATAGTGTTACAAACAATAACAAAATAGCTCATCAACACTAACAACACGTGCGCATCGTCCAATCCTTATATTATAAGCAATACCATCATTTTATATAATCAAAGCAATGCCATCAACACCAGTTGTAATGCTTTCAAGATCCGCTTTTGATGGATAGTCATGATATTGGGTTTAACAAGGTTGAAAGTCATGATTTTTGAAAAGTTTTGATATTAACTGTGATTATTACGATAATTTAATGATTACGATTCTGTTTATTTTGGGGTTTCTGTGATCAATCATTGATTTTGTTCATTAGGTTTATTTAATTGTTGATTTTTTGTTGAATTTGGTGTTGTTGTTTACAGGGATGAAGAGGTTTACAGATAATGATGATGTTTGTTGGCTAAGTCTCAACTTTTTGTGTTAATATAGAGATTGATTTCGTTCTTAGTTTAATTTATTTCAGTTCTGATTGTGTTTTAGTATCAATATATATTAATCAAAAGGCTACCCTTTGTTTGTTACCATACTAAAATATTTTAGCATTGACCTTTAGAAATATTATGTGAAAATTATATTGTACATGTGGTTTAACGATGATTGTGTGGGTAAAAGTATTCAATTGGTGGAGGGTGGGGAGTGTTAATGTATTCTATATTGATGACGTATTTTCATCTAATGTAGGGGTTAATGTTCCCAACTCACTATCTCATGTTTGGCAAGCGGTTATTTGGACTTCCGGGTACTTCATTTGGAAAGAAAGAAATGCACATGTGTTCGGTAAAAAGGTTTCAAGTACTAATAAGATTGTTCAAGATATTTAAATCAAAAGCTTCAAATGGATTGTGAGAAGATCAGAAGATCAAACAAATACAAAGAGATAGATTGGAAACATTGGTTTTATTGGAACCTCTAAAAATTCGGCTACAGTGATGTTTGGTTCAATATCTGATATAAGTTCTGATTGAGTATGTACTGCAAATGATAGTGTGAGTGATCGAGCTACTGTAATGATTGGTTCGGTATCTGATATAAGGTTCTGCTACAGTGGGTACTACAAATAAAAATGTGAGTGAGCTACTGTAATGATTGGTTGGTCAAAGTATTGTGGTCCAGGTTTAAGTGGCCAATGATTGGTGTGATAGTTTAGTCACATTGTCATAGGTTTTGATGTTGTTCTCTGTGTGGTCTTTTGTTGTAAGTTATTAGTTTGTGTGTTTTGTTTTGTATGTTTTTTGCTTGGGGTTCATCCTTTTTAATTGTCTTGTTAAGAAGGCCGGTCGCCATTTCTTTTGTACCTTGTTTTGGTTCCTTCAAAAAGCTTGCTAAAAACATATTCAACGGGGTATATTATTATTTACCTGACCCGTGACTTACATATTATAAATAGTTTCTGACTTTCTGCATCTATAATACTTTTCCCAAAAGTATCATATAAAATTTGGTTTGCAGATGAAGTGGTAAATAGCCATGATGAGCTCATGTCTAACTTTGTTACACAACCTGATGCTCTCTCTATCTTTCATCCGTCATTTGTCTCCTATTAGTTTGGTTATGTTAAGTATTTTGAATTGTATATTTGTTGATATTTGCTAAGCGATAGATTTCCAGCACCAAGGTAGATGATTATTTGATCCATGTGGGGGTGTTTAGAACTGCATACTGCATTTTTTTTAGGTTGTTTAAGACTGTCTAAAGCTATAAATGACCAATCGAAATATTAGATCAAGCTCAATTCTCAAACATTTGACTATTAGCTTAATTGATTATTGTGCGTTATTGAAGTAGAAACGATCCAAAAACCATGGAATTCCCACATCCAATTATACGGGTATTTCCATGGTGATATAAGGACTCCCACGAATTTTTGCCCTCTGACCTAACATACTTACCACGAAACATGGTTTGGGTAAAAATACCCAGAAACCCACTTTGTTGTGGGTGAAAATTTAGCCTAAAAGGATATACCCATGTAATTAGAATTGTGGGAAGTTCGTGGCTATTTGTAATTTCCTACGAATGTAGGCCTTTTACCCGCAAATTTAATCCGTGAGTAACTGACAGAATTCTTGTAGTGCTATATGAATTGATCAAGTGGAGAGATAAGGTTATTTGGATTAATATTGATAGAACAAATTAACGGCTACTAACTTGGGAATGAAGCATTTGCTCTTTGAATGATCATACTCTAGGTGTAATGGGGCTAGGATGGGGCAACTATGCTATAGATATGAATTCCATTCAAGTTGAAGGGATTGTAGTTCTCAAAAGGTAATTTCATGTTCTATGAAAAGAAGTAATATTGATGGTCTTGCAGATGATTTCAAAGTTTGAGTTATAACATCTCTATGTGACCTGCGTGTTGTCAAATGGTCCCGTCATAATAAATAATATATAGCTAGAAATACGTGACTCTATGAGGTCACGCACATATACACCGAGAGATTAGTTTTATATTGTAAGGATAAGGATCCTCTAATGTTCATTTAAACATTAGAGGTAATGTTGTGTTTTAAGTGATTGTACATTTTAATTAAAATAAAACAAATGTTTTGCAATAATTACTATGTACAATCACTTAAAACACAACATCACCTCTAATATTCAAATGAACATTAGAGGATCTTTATCCATATTGTAATCAATATATTTATAGTAACTATATTACAGTAGTTTATATTTCACGAAATTGGTTAACGGTCGTTAATTAAATCATTAGACGTTATAATTAACTAATAGGCCTATAATTAATAAACTTGTTGATTTATACTTAGCCCAAAATTCATGGGAAGGCCATGTGGGAGGCTATGTTCGGCCGACCTAAGTTGGGGGTGTGGGAGTCCAACTTGTTCCCCAAGTTATTCAAGAACCTATATAAGGATTTGGTTTATTCATTATTAGGGCTCCGGAATACTTAGAAAAACAAAAAACTTTACCTCTCCTCCCTTCCTCACAAAACCAATCAGCCAAAAACCTTTAGGGTTCGTTTGTCGACTTTTCCAACAAGCTAAACCGTGGGTTTCGTTGCTTTAATCGTGGAGTTTAGAACTAGCATTCGGGTAATCTAAAACAACGTGTAGTGTGGACTTACCATAGAGATCACTTCCTTTAATGATTCTAGGGTTTTTCGTGCGGGTCTTAGAAGAATCAAGACCCGTTCTTTGATCCATTTAATCATCCGAATCTGTTACAAGAGGTTAGTAACGTTATTATTGTTAATCTTTGTACATCATACGGATCCACTTAAGGGACCTAATCCACTGCGCATTTTATATGTTATAATTGTTAGTAGATTATATAAATCACAAAAGTGGCATCACGAGCCATCGTATGTTGTTTAGGTTACATAATTGCGTTCCATGGCAAACACATGCATGTTGCCCATGGACAATAAGCCAACCTCTTGTATATATAATATTATTAATGTGTTAATATGTGAAACATACAAAACCGATGATGACCTAGCCTTTACATGCGTGTTTGGTTATTTACATCGTTGTAGCTAATTTTTGAGGGTTTTAGCCATTTTTCGGCCTTTTTTTACCTTTAAATTTCTTGTAGCCATTGTTTGGAAATTTTATAGCAGTTTGGTAGGTCTCATGTTAGTCCTAGTTTAATATCATATTGTAACCGTATGCTCGGAATGGAATGGCGACAAGTTAAAGGTGGAAGTGCAAAGCTGACCTGTTGGAGTGACGTGCAAAGAAAAATTTATTCCCAGAGTTTTGGAGGGAATGAGACCGCGGAATTCGGTGGAAAGATACACAACTCATAGGGCTACAACTTTGTAGTTTGGCACTTTGACGGTGAAGATTACGTCCAGGACTTTTCTAGCCCTCAAATGGACGTTTCTGCTCAAACAACATGCTGGAAATCAAGGCTTTAAGGGTTATACTTGCTTTAGAATAGGTCTAAAAGCAAGTGGGAGCCCTATATTTGGTTATTGTGGTTTGACCCTTAGTTGACATCTCGTGTTTCATGATGGCTCATGAACCTAAGCATAGGAATTCATAGGTTTAGGTTTTGCATGTCGTGATATGATGTATACTTGTTTGTCATGTTTCATTTTTTTTTTCACTGTGACATGTATAAGTTGCAAATGGATTTTGGAAATAAATGGATCTAATAATATCGAAATATGATTTACTTAAACTAATGTCTTGCATTGTTTTAAACGCATTGGGTTTGATTTTATAATGTAATTTACTCATAATAAATCTTACCGTGTGTACTCATATCAATTTCAATACATTTGAAGAGTTTGGATCAATATAGATCTCATATTCTTCATAGATTCCATTAACCAATTTTAGCCATCCATTTTTCATTAAAATTAATAAAAAAACCAATTTTCACCATTTTTTAAAAATTAAAATATTTTGTAAACGATGAATCGTCAAGCGACTAAAATTACACCATCGCGACGAGAATTTCTTTATCTTTCCGTATACCAGCACTTCAATATACTTTCGAAGAACCTTTTTTTGCGAGATTGTTTAGGTGTTAAAATTTGCGTCTTGAAAAATCACGTGTGATTTGTATGTTAGGAATCACGTGTGATTTCACAAATTACATGTGATTTCATAAAATCACATGTGATTTGAAATTAGCAAATCACATGTGATTTTTTCAGACGTATATAGAAGTGACACTCTATAGATATATGATTTAATTCTCATCGTGATGGTATGATTTTTTTCGCGTAAAGATTAACGGTTTGCGAGATATTTAATTTTTTTAAAAAACGGTGAAAGTTTATTTTTATTTTTTTGTTTTGATAAAAAAATAGATGACTAAAATTGATTCATTAGATTTTTAGACAATATTATATCCGCATTGAACTTTTCTCAACATTTCAATAGAAAAGCATTTGATATTGTAGAGACTTTATTTTGCATACTAAAAATCCTCAGATACTAAGGATGAATCCTCACCTTCCATCTAGTTTGATCTAATGGTGGTGATTAACCCAAGATTTAATACGCCTAAACCTAAGTCCATGTTTTTTTTGTTTTTCTTTTCTTTTTATCTTTCTTATTTATTTTCTCATTATTTGTCTTTTTAATCACTTTTTTCAATTTCACGTTTTCTTTTTTTTTGGGGTAATTTTCATACGCTTACTTATGTTTTTGTCGTTTTCCGCTTTTAAACGTTTTCGTCTGTTTTCACACGTTTCTTACATTCTCGTCCGCTTTCATATGTTTTCATACGCCGTCCGCTTCGCTCTATTTTCTTACTTTTCATCCGCTTTCACACGTTTTCTTATGTTTCGCCTCGCTTTCTTACGTTTTATCCGCTTTCATACGTTTTCATCCGCTTACATACGCCGTCCGCTTTCTTACGTTTTCATATGTTTCGTCCGCTTTCTTACGTTTGCTCGCTTTCACACGTTTAAATCATTCTCTTACATTTTCATCCGTTTCACACGCTTTGTCATTTTTTACGTTTCGTTTGTTTTCTTATGTTTTCATCCGCTTTTCACGTTTTCGCTTTCTTACGTTTTCATCCATTTTCTTACGTTTCGCTCGTTTTCTTACGTTTTGTCCGTTTTACCGCTTTCTTACGCCGACCGCTTTTCTATGTTTTCGCTCGCTTTCACGTTTCACACGCCGTCCGCTTTCTTATGTTTTGTCTGCTTTCATACCTCTTCGCCTCGCTTCCTTACGTTTTGGTCCATTTTAACACGTTTTCGTCTGTTTTCTTACGTTTCATCGATTTTCATAGGTTTATATACGCCGTCCGTTTTTACGTTTTCGTCCATTTTTAACGTATTCGTCATTTTCGACGTTTTCATCCGTTTTCACGTTTCGTCCATTTTCATCCGTTTTATACGCCGCCCTGCTTTGACGCTTTTTCCGTTTTCATACGTTTTATACGCCATTCGCGTTTTATACGTTTTGTCCGTTTTCCGTCCGCTTTCGTTCGTTTTTGCGGTTTTATCGTTTTCTCTATTTTCATACGTTTTCATGCTTATTATTAAATGTTATTATATTACATGTCTAATATCAATTGTGATATAAGTTAATGTCTAATATCACTTGTGATATTTCATAAACAAACAAGTATGTTTTTTAACCTTTAATATCACATGAGATATTTCATTGCTCTGTATTTTTTTTTATATTATCACCTATGTGTTTTCTAATATTTTTATAATTTTCAGTTACAAGATAGATTTTGTGCCTTTCATCGCAATTGACAAGCGCATATTTTTTTTAATGCAACCAATGTTATCTATCACTTGTGAAATTATACTTTTAGTAGAGATAAAAGGGTTAAAGTCTCTTTAGGTGAATTCTTATTTTGTCAAAAAAATGCTAATTTAATGCAACACTTGTTTGATTTTGAGAATATGTCAAGTCTCTATTTTCATAGTTTGCTTCCTTTTTATTCATTATGATATTTTTAAGTGACACTTATTTATCTCTTGTGATATAACACTTAAGAAAGATGAAAAGTATTACACTCTTCATCATGTATGTGTTATCAGTTGTAATACTCAACTAAGATTGTGAAATATTAATCCATAACAAATGTGAAAAGAATTTAGTATTTTACCAAGTATATGAAAGAAATTATAATAAACATCACTTATTATATTATCGTGATGATTCTGTTCATTTTTTATTTGTGTTTTGAAAATATTTAGGAAGATTTTGTGTTTTATGATATATTAGAAAAGGTGTTTAAGCGAAAACAAGAGATGTTATGAAACTTTTGTTAGACTTGTGGTGAATTTTTCTATTTAGTGGATACATTGTGCATGTTTCGATAGGCTTTATAGCGGGATTTAAAAATATATATGGTTGAATCAGCAAACCAAAGAAGCTATGATTGAAGAAAGCACACACTTTATAAACAAACCGAGTAAGCTCAAACACCTGTGATATCACAGGTGATATCACATGATATCACAGGTGATATCACATGATATCACTGGTGATATCACATGATATCACTGGTAATATCACAAGTGATATAAACTATGATATCACATATGCTATCACCGGTAATATCACACATGATATCACAGGTGATATCACCGGTGTTATCACACATAATATCACGTATGATATCACAAGTGAGGTGATATCATCTGTGATATCACAGGTGTTTGAGCTTCCTCAGTTTTTTTATAAAGATGTGTGCTATCTAAACCATAGCTTATTTAGTTTGCTAATTCAACCATAGATATTTTCAAACCCATTATAAACCCATCGAAACATGCACAATGTATCTATTAAAGAGAAAATCCACCATAAGTCTAACAAAAGTATCATAAGATCTCTTGTTTTCGATTGAACAACTTTTCTAATATTTCAAAATATCATAAAACACAAAAATCTTCCGAATATTTTCAAAACACAACCATCACATTCTAGTTGAGTATCACAACCGATAACACATACATGATGAAGAATGTAATACTTTTCATCTTCCTTACAATGTTATATCATAAGAGATAAATAAATCTCACTTACAAATATCAAAATGAAACGTCAAAACGGACAAAACATATAAAATCGAATGAAAACGCGTTAAAACGGACAAAACGTCTCGAAAACGGATGAATATGTATGAAAACGGACGAAACGATAAAGCGATGTATTTAAAATGTCTAAAATGGACGAAACGTAAAAACGGATGACAACGTATGAAAACGTCGATAACGAGAAAACGTATAAAACCGGACTAAAATACATGAAAACGTAAAATACGCATTTAAAACGGCTAAAACGAACGAAATGTAAGAAACGGCCGAAACGTATGAAAGCGTAAAATACGTGCGAAAACGATGAAAATGGACGGAAGAAAATAGATGAAAACGGACGAAATGCATGAAACGAGCAAAACGTAAGAAAATGGACGAAACATATGAAACAAACGAAAACGTGAAAGCAGTATTTAAGACGATGAAAAGGGCGTAAGCGGTGAAACGTAAGAAAACAGATGAAAACGGACAAAACGTCTAAAGCGGCGAAATGTCTAAAATGGACGAAAACGTAAAACGGACGAAAACGTATGAAAACGGACAAAACGTTCAAAACGACGAAACGTCGAAAACAAACTAAAATGTCGAAACGAATGTAAACGCACGAAACGAATGAAAGCGGGCGAAAATGTATGAAACGGACTAAAATTATGAAAACAAATGAAAACGTAATAAAGCGAGAAACGGACGAAGCGAGCGAAACGTAAGAAAATGGACGAAAACGTATAAAAACGTCGAAAAGCAGGCGAAAATGTCTAAAAGTGGACGAAAACGTGAAAGCGGACAAAACGCGTCGAAACAGAGAAAGCGTGCGAAAAGCAGACGAAACGGATGTAAGCGTGCAACAGACGAAACGTCGAAATCGACGAAACGTAAAAACGGATGAAAACATATGAACACGGACGAAAACGTATAAAAGCGGAAAACGTATGAATACAAATGAAAACGTATGAAAGCGAAAAAAATATTAGAATAAAATAACGTGAATTTAAAATTAAAAAATAATAATAAAAAATATGAAAAAAAGAAGAAAAACATGAATTTAAAAAACGTGAATAAAAAAAAAAAAAAATGTTAATAAATAAGAAAACAAAAGAAAAAAAAGGAGAAAAAAAGCTGACTTGGGTTTCGTATTAAATCTTAGATTTATTCCATCATTAGATCAAATTAGATGGATGGTGAGATTTTTCCTAGAAGACCAAAATAATAAAGTAGCGATTGAAAATTACTCGATATTGTATCATGCTTAAAAAGTAAATCGTACACACAACAGTATACACAACAATTTTTGGGTTTTGGTAACAACAACCAATCTTGTTAGAAAAACTATTTTTTTGTTACAGTGCACAACAAAGATTTAAGTGGTAAGTTGGATATATATTTTTTTTTGGGTTACAATTACTTGATAGTACGTGTTTGAATGTAACTTATATCTTTACTTTTGGACTATTAGTGTTTAATCCTTATCCTTATCCTTATTACAAACTTTTAAAGTCACTGAATAATATATTAATGTGTGTTGTTAAAAACGCTGTGTTCTCGAGTCGGATTAAAGAGGAAAAAAAACGAAATGGAAGTAAAGTGAAGATATTTACTCTCACATTGTATTCTTGAGCTTTTACTTAGGAGAAAAGAAAATGAAATGGAAGTAAAGTTAGTTAGATTTGGGTGATTTTGGAAGGAAAGTGTTTCCTCCCAAAAGTGGCGGAAACCAAGTAAAGTGTTTACTTCCACTTTACTTCCTTTGACAAAAGAAGAGAACAAAACAGTTTGACTTGCTGAAATGAATAAAATATTAAAATATATTAATGTGTGGTTAAAAGTATAACTTTAACAGTTGGAGGGAGTGAAAGTGTAAACTCTATAATACGAAAAGAAGTAGTACTGCATCGGAAGAAGATAGGATCGAACACTTTTAAATAGTCTTTCTTCAAAGGAATGGATCAACTAGGGGGAAAAAATGATAAATATTTTTAACTACACATTTTAAAAATAAAAGAAGAATTTCATAAAAGATGTATTTTTTTTATAGATGCATTTAATAATATAGTTGGACACCAAGCATGGCATGATAAATATAATTATATATACATATAGTAGATGAATTCTTAACCCACTATCCTCGCCATTGATTACCGCTAGTGAATTCATTTCACAACACCCAAACGTATATGTGTTAGTTGTATGTGTTTGATTGATTGAAATAAAGGTTAAAGTTATAAAAATTTGAATCAAAATAAAATAAACCCTCCTAAAATGTAAAACCAAGACTCATAAAAATATATCAAAACGAATGTTAATTAAAGAGCACACAAAATTTTAAAAATATGATGAAATTAGATCATAAAAAATTAAACGAATTAAAAGTTATTTAAATTTATAAATAAAGGTGATTAATTAGTTAAGAAGTACGCACACCCCATTATCAGTTCTCATTTTTATTTTAGTTTGTTAAAGTTCTTCTCTTTATTTTTAGTTAGAAGTCGACACGTGTCATTCAACGACGGAGCTCCTTATCTTAATTTTCATGTTTCACAACTTAAACGCTTTATATAGTAGTTTATATAGAAGATGATATAGATGCGGATAACTTATTTTTTCATATTTATGTTATTTTTATTTTATCGTTACTCCTCTTTCGGATGCCCTGGTATTTTACCATCTCAACTAAAGATAGATACGTTACTTCACAAAAAGAATAATAAATCATCACATCACACTATAGTAGTACGTATTTCGTTTTAACTTTTAACTGTAGTTGTAAACATAAATTGATCAATTACCTCCAAATAGCTGGTTGATGTTCCTTGAGCTTCAACTATTGAGCGTTCCTTTAATATCAATTGTAACAATAAGAAATAATTAATTACAAAATATATAACTTATAATATATGATTAGAAGATGAAAGAAAACAAATGAAAAAGTATAACTTACAGATTTTTCACGTTTAAGTTGATGTTCCAATGCTCTCTCAAGTGCAAAGATAATCCGATCTATATTTGGGCGTTGTGAACGTTGTTCTTTCAAACAGTAGTATGCTGCTTCTGAAAAGATTTTTAATGATTGTGAGTCCATTTGTGTCCGCAAACCTGGATCGATTATATCATCCAGTTTCCCTGCTTCATAATAGGATTTGGCCAATTGAGATAGGAACCGCCCTTTTGGAGTTTGCAATTCCTTGAATCTTTTTATGGTAGTCATGTAGTATTCATCAGGGATGATGATATAATCCCAAATCCCCTCACTGGAAAGTGGTTTGGCCAACTGAGGTGAATAGCAGTCATCCTTGTCCGGGATAAAAGCTTTCTTCCCACACATGACTTCAAATAATATCACACCCAAGGCGTACACGTCCGACTTGTGGGTCACACCTCCACTTTTTAGGTATGCTGGGTCAACATACGCATACGTGCCACTAATATAATTAGAGTCGAGAACAAGACCGTGCCTTCGTGCCGCTGGATTTGTCTTGGAAAGCTCAAAACCAGATATTTTTGCTTCCCATTTTTCATCTAATAGAATTTTTGAACTTTTGAGGTTACGGTGTATGACACTGAGATTTCGTTGTTTATCGTAATGGATATAGCTTAGTGCACGAGCAACATCCAAACATACTAGCAATCTTCGCGTCCATGTGAAGGCCGGATCACTTAGATATTTGTCGAGACTTCCGTTGGCCTCATGCTTGTTTACTATGATCATCTCATCACTTTCTCCACAAAAACCGACAAGAGAGACCAGATTTTTATGCTTTAGACTATAAAGCATTAAAATCTCTGCCCAAAACTCTTTGAATCCCTGCCAAAGCGTATGATCGAACCTCCGAGCAACAATATCGACTGTTTCCCCTGACCGTGCGAGTTTTCCTCTGTAGATGCGACCAAATCCACCTTTTCTGATTAGATTTGCATCAGCAAAGTTATCAGTGGCAGATCGTATATCTTCAAGGGGGATATTTAAATTAGCAAACTTTTCTGCAAATGTCATTATGTTTCTGATTATCAAGTGAAAACAAGATCTAAAAGGGTGTTTTAATTTGGCTGCAAATTAAATGAATGTGTAGAATAGACACTTTGTTCTTAAGTTTATTAAAAAAGGTACACAGTCACACATCTGGAGTTGTCTTTTTTAGTACCATTATTTGAAAGAAAGTGGAGAGAAAATAAAGGCAAATCATTGAAAATGACTTAACTCATTACTTTTTCTTATATGATGCATTATCTTTTTTCACATTCTATCACTAAACCTGCATCGTTAGTCTTTGTGTGTCTGTACATACACCGCAAAGCCCGCATCGTTAATCCTTTATACTAACATTAGTTAATAAATAACTTAAAATTTGGTTATATTACGCTAAACTCAGATCGCTTGGTCCTTTATACAAAAGATTGTTAATAAGTAACTTAAATTTTGGTTTCTTACGTTTTAAATCCGTTTTTACGTTTTCGTTCGTTTTGCGCGTTTCGTTTTCCTCGTTTTTATTTACACGTTTTCATCGTCTTCTGAGTTTCGTCCGTTTTACAAGTTTTCTTAGTTTTACACGCCGCCCGTTTATACACGTTTTCATTTGTTTTAACACGTTTCGTTTGTTTTACACGTTGCTTTCGCACACGTTTTTGTTCGTTTTACAAGTTTTTAAATGTTTTACATTTCATCTGTCTTACACGTTTCTTAGTTTTACACGCCGTCCGTTTTACACGTTTTGTTTGTTTTGCACGTTTTCATTCGTTTTACACGCCGTTTTGTTTTACGTTTTCGTTTGTTTTGCACGTTTTCCGTTTTACGTTTCGTCTGTTTTACACGTTTTCATCTATCTTTACATGTTTTCGTCCGTTTTACGCCGTCCGCTTTTACGGTTTTTCCGTTTTTGCACGTTTTCGTTTGTTTTTGCAAGTTTTTCCTCGTTTTCATCTCTTTTTACACGTTTTCATTTGTCTTTACACGTTTTCGTCCGTTTTTACACGTGGAAAAACGGATGAAAAATATGCAAAAATAAACGAAAACGTGCAAAAATCGAAAACATGTAAAAACAGATGGAAACGTGTAAAAACGGACGAAAACATATAAAGAGGACGAAAACGTGTAAAAACGGACGGAAACGTGTAAAAACAGAAAGAAACGTGTAAAAATGAACGAAAACATGTAAAGACAGATGAAAACGTGTAAAAACAGATGAAAACGAGGAAAAACGGACGAAAACGTGCAAAAATGTATAAAACGGACAAAATCGTGGAAAAACAGATGAAAACGTAAAAAAAAGACTAAAACGCGAAAAAACGGACGAAAACGTATAAAGAAGGATGAAAACGTATAGAAACAGACAAAAACGTGAAAAATGGACGAAAACAAGCAAAAACAAACGAAAACGTGTAAAACGGATAAAAACGTGCAAAAATAAACGAAAACGTGTAAAAAAGTACGAAAACATGTAAAAATGGACGAATTCGTGTAAAAGCGGAAAAAAACGTGTAAAAGCGGACGAAAACGTGTAAAGACAGATGAAAACGTGTAAAATGCGGCGTAAAACGTAAAACTAAGTAAGCGTGCAAAAACGAACAAAAGCGTAAAACGAATGAAAGCGTGCAAAACAAACGAAAACGTAAAACGGACGAATGTGTAAAACGAAAGAAAACGTAAAACGGATGAAAACGTGCAAAACGAACGAAAACGTAAAACAAGCGAAAACTTGTAAAACGAATGAAAACGTGTAAAACCGTAGAAAACTGAAGGGGTTGAATAGTTTACCAATTAAAACTTTGTTTTGAAACTTATTGAAAGATCAATTGATATTGATCTTTAGTATGTTAATGAAATATGCAAACAATATGTAATAAGTAAATAAGGAAAGAAATGATCAAACCACAACAAGTTGTTTATAGTGGTTGATCTACAATGACTCTTTCTCCTCGCCCTACTCCACCCCCGAGTCTCACTTTCGAGAGTTTAACTTCACTAGTCAACAAGCTCCTTTCACCGTGGAGAAAACCTTTACACTTAAACACACTATTTCCGACACTAAGCTAGATGTCGAGTTCTTTCCAAGGGTACAACTACTTCCACACATAATGTATTTTGAGGACTAAAATACTAACCACTCACACTCACAAGATTATGATGGTTTAATAAAACAATGAAGTATGAATCAACACTAGATCATACAACACTAAACAAACAAGACTTCCAACTTCTCGTTTGAAGCTTGAATGTGACTTGATCTTCTTTGCTACAAAAGAGATCACTACTATGATATGAAACTGAGTTAGAAAGGTTGTAGAGAAGATATGTATGAGAGTATATTAGAAAGGGATAAAAACTACTTGGCTTGGCATTTCTATTTATAGCCAAATGGATGAGAGCGTCCACGGACCATGGAACCCTTTTATGGTTCCGCCTGTACCATTTTGGTACCGCGGTCTCGACACCAAGATATCAAATCTTGCCAAAGTCAACTCTATCTAAGTGAGATTGTGCAAGATATGAAGAGTACAAATCCACACAAAATATCTAATGAAATCTTCCAATGATTTCCATGATGCATCACATGATGTCATATGTTGTATTTCTAAATTTAGAAATATGCAAGTACTTAAGTAGTGTTTGGTTTTAAGAACCTAACACATTCTAAAAACTACTATCATACATAATGATTAGAGTCATATCAAGATGTTACTAATCATAAATGTAAATGCTTGAATGATGAATATATTGTTTGAAAAAGCTTGTTTTAATATCAATTAAACTTGACAAGCTTTAAGCTTTTATACAAATTAAATTTACTTTTGTCGTTAACAAAACTTAGGTAAAGATCAAAATATAAATAACGTTTAATGACGATATTTGTATTAACAATCTCCCTTTTGTTGAGGACAAAATATAAATTTTATTTTATAAAAGATACAAAGTATGTACAAGAGTTATAAAATATTAGTTTTAGAACTTGAAAAGAGAGTGATAATGCAAGTGTATGATGTTTGACTTTTCGAAAGTCAAAGTATTCACTAGTTGATGCATGATGTTGACTTTTTCAAAAGTCAAGTATTACCAATGATGTATCCTGCTTGACTTTTGAAAGTCAATGTCGGTTGACTTTTCGTAAAAGTCAAAATATAATCAAGTTCTATATTTTCTCCCCTTTTGTCTCAACAAAAGAAGAGGCGATGCGGAATGTAGTGAGTCTTGAGCCATTATCTCCCTTGATCAAAGCTCCCCTAAATTGGGTACTTAATGGGAAGATACATGGATTGTGAAAATAAAGCTACAAAAAATGTTAGTAATAATGATCATTCACAAGTATTTCCAAACAATATGTAAAGCACCAACACTATAATAAAAACACCATTCATTTGTTAAAATTTTCATGAATAAAGATCATGAAACGGGAACACAATGATGTGTTTTATTACAAGAAAAGAAAATAATCCTAAGAAAAGAAGAACTAGAAATGCTAATCTATGACCATCCTAGTTAGATGGTGGATGAGAAAGAGCGCTGAGGCGCTAAGGATATGATCGAGGATGAACCTCATTTCTTCGAAGTCATGGACCATAACCCGGTCCTTTCCATGGTTTGGGCCGCTTGCTCACAAGTTGAGCAACCATGCCTAGGAGGGTAGAATGTTTGGGGAGGTTGTGGTGGTGGAATGGTAGATGTGTTGGTGGTGTTGGGAATGTTTGGGGTGGTCATGATGGAGGCAAGCAAAGCATTTTGCATTTGCATAGTCTCACTTAAGTGAGAATCCACCATGCCTTTGAATTGGTGGAGGTTGTGGAGTTCCGCTTGAATCTCCTCTTGTAACACCCCCAAAATACCGCAGCGGAAGACTGTGTCAGTGGGGTGCTACTTCATAATACAAAGTACAAGGTATAGAAAACGACCTCTAAATGAGACGTTTTGAAAAGTTACCATTCGATTAATGAGAAAAGAGTTACAACATAAGTTCTGAAGTACAATACATAAGTGTTTTTAAAACATATCGAATGGTAATAATAAAAGCGTAAGTCTTCAAAATATGTCGTGCGACTCTAAGTTCCATGCAATAGCTATCATCTTATAGACCTGAGATAAACATGCTAAAAAGTGTCAACACAATGGTTGGTGAGTTCATAGAGTTTGTTTTGAATAAGTTGAAAAGCCTTTAAAGAATGTTCCCACAAAGAAGGCATTGTAATCCACTCGCCCAAGTTCCGCCCATACAAAACTTGCAACCCGTGTATTTACAACCCATCGCTATAATATAGTTTGCACAATCATGTATATATGTATCATAGTAGTAAAAGTATATGTGTCACCACAAGGGTCTTCCAACAACTTAATTTGGGATGTATCTAACTTAATAGCCTTCCAACAACTTAATTTGGAGCCATTAAATTAATGGTCATCCAACAACTAAATTTGGAGCTACTCATGTATGTATCTAATTTAATAGCCTTCCAACAACTTAATTTGGAGCCACTAAATTAATGGTCATCCAACAACTTAATTTGGAGCCACTTATGTATGTATCTAATTTAATAGCCTTCCAACAACTTAATTTGGAGCCACTAAATTAATGGTCATCCAACAACTTAATTTGGAGCCACCGAATTGAATAATGCAAATAAGTATAATGCACCAAGAATAACGCAAATAGGTATATCATAATCATGTATATATGAAATCAAGTATTTTGCAATCAAGTATAAAAAGTATAGCGAGCATAAAAGTGTAAATGTTTTGAGTATTTGTATTTGTAAAGCAAGTAGTTGAGCATGTATCTCCCCAAAAGTTTGTAAACAATTAAACGAGTAAAAGTGGGACACGAACTCACCGATAATAACCGATGAATGATACTAGAAAATTCAAGCGCTTCCGCATCTAAATTCAAAAATCCATTTCCTAAACTATAAAAACCTCTAAATCACCTCATATCTACCCCATAACTATCCCAATAGCTTCAAAAACAAATGCCCGATCTATTCTTGCAAAAGTTTTGAGAATTTCCAGGACCATACCCAACCCACCATTGTGTAGCTCTTAATCCAACCGCGAATACAAAATAAACTAGATTTTACGAGAGAATACTTATGCCTTCAACTTATGTGTATAACTTGAGCACGAAAATCAAGTATGGAGGTGTATTGAGGGTCATGCATCAAGGAGGAGGGGAAAATGTGTGTTTTTCGTGAAATAAACGAACTAGTTTTCTTTCTATTTATAAGGAAAATATCCGAAAATATCTAGATATTTTGATGAATAGTGTTTAGATATTTCATGAATAGTGTTTAGATATTTTGATGAATAGTGTTTAGATATTTTTGAAAATATCTAGATATTTATAAATAGAACTAGATTTTATATATTATGAGACAGAGTACATTGTTTATGCATGAAAATTGTGTAAAAGTATTTACTTGTTCAATTTAGGCTAAATCAAGAATAATAAAAATTACGGTGAATAGTAACTCGTGAATAGTAATTTGTGAATAGTAATTTTAGGGAAAAAGTTTGAGTTTAAATAATGACCCAAAATATGATGAATAGTAAAATGAATAGTGACCAAAATGCGAATTGTTACAGCCTCTACCCTTAAGGAACTTCGTCCAAGTTCATTGATGTCAACTACGATAGCGGTCTTAGAAAAGTGTGGTCTCTAAAACGGTGGGATTCTCTTATTTAATAGGAATAGTGTATGGGTTACGTTGTAATACACCCATAATGCGGTTGGGAATCATATCGGATGAAAATAAGCCCACTTATTTATAATTCATTACTTACATAAAGAAGCGCCCAAATTTATGTAAGTAATGGATTATAAACTTATGGTTCGGTGGTTTATAATTTCTTTATTTGAATAAAGAGGCGTCCCAATCCATTCAAATAAGGAGATTATAAATCATCCTACTTAAGATTTCCGATACAAAACTCGCTTTATGAGATGATAATAAGATAACCAAGTCATCAAATGTCTAAAGCTAAGTAATAATATTATTTAACTCAAATCTCATGTCTCATCAAACAAGAACGTCACAAGATTAAGTTAAATAATTAGTTAACATCGAGCTCCATTTTTTTTTAATGACTCGATTAAATTATGGGTTTCCTTATTATTACTAAAGTCATATCATCCAACAACGTGGATCTAAGCAAACAACTAACAAGAAGCATACGCGCATGCGAAGTGTGTGTAAGGCAATCATAGTGAGAGTCTTAACGGATAAAGCGCTTATAGTCTAGGCTCTTAAATGCAACCTAGTTCTCTATAACCAATGCTCGATACTAATCAGAATAACCCCAAAATACCGCGTGGAAGACGTGTCATGGGTGCTACTATAATACAAAGTACAAGGTATAGAAAACAACCTCTAAATGAGACGCTTTGAAAAGTTACCATTCGATTAATGAGAAAAGAGTTACAACATAAGTTCAAGTACAATACATAAGTGTTTTTAAAACATATCGAATGGTAATAATAAAAGCGTAAGTCTTCAAAATATGTCGTATGCGACTCTAAGTTCCATGCAATAGCTATCATCTTATAGACCGAGATAAACATGCTAAAAAGTGTCAACACAATGGTTGGTGAGTTCATAGAGTTTGTTTTGAATAAGTTGAAAAGCCTTTAAAGAATGTTCCCACAAGAAGGCATTGTAAATCCACCGGCCCAAATTCGCCCATACAAAACTTGCAACCTGTGTATTTACAACCCAACGCTATAATATAGTTTGCACAATCATGTATATATGTATCATAGTAGTAAAAGTATATGTGTCACCACAAGGTCTTCCAACAACTTAATTTGGGATGTATCTAACTTAATAGCCTTCCAACAACTTAATTGGAGCCATTAAATTAATGGTCATCCAACAACTAAATTTGGAGCCACTTGCGATGTATCTAATTTAATAGCCTTCCAACAACTTAATTTGGAGCCACTAAATTAATGGTCATCCAACAACTTAATTTGGAGCCACTCATGTATGTATCTAATTTAATAGCCTTCCAACAACTTAATTTGGAGCCACTAAATTAATGGTCATCCAACAACTTAATTTGGAGCCACTGAATTGAATAATGCAAATAAGTATAATGCAGTCAAGAATAACGCAAATAGGTATATCATAATCATGTATATATGAAATCAAGTATTTTGCAATCAAGTATAAAAAGTATAGCGTAGCATAAAAGTGTAAATGTTTTGAGTATTTGTATTTGTAAAGCAAGTAGTTGAGCATGTATCTCCCAAAAGTTTGTAAACAATTAAACGAGTAAAGTGGGCTACGAACTCACCGATAATAATCGATGAATGATACTAGAAAATTGGCAATAGCTCAAGATCTAAATTCAAAATCCATTTCTAAACTATAAAACCTCTAAATCACCTCATATCTACCCCATAACTATCCCAATAGCTTCAAAACAAAACCCATCTTTAATATTGCCCGATCTATTCTTGCAAAAGTTTTGAGAATTTCACGGGACCTGACTCCAACCCACCATTGTGTAGCTCTTAATCCAACCGTGGAAATACAAAATAAACTAGATTTTTACGTAGAGAATACTTATGCCTTCAACTTATGTGTATAACTCTGAGCCCGAAAATCAAGTATGGAGGGTGTAATGAGGGTCATGACATCAAGGAGGAGGGGAAAATGTGTGTTTTTCTCTGAAATAAAATGAACTAGTTTTCTTTCTATTTATAATGAAAATATCCGAAAATATCTAGATATTTTGATGAATAGTGTTTAGATATTTTGATGAATAGTGTTTAGATATTTGATGAATCTGCTTAGATATTTTGAAAATATCAAGATATTTATAAATAGTAACTAGATTTTTATATATTATGAAAGTACAGAGTACATTGTTTATGCATGAAAATTGTGTAAAAGTATTTACTTGTTCAATTTAGGCTAAATCAAGAATAATAAAAATTACGGTGAATAGTAACTCGTGAATAGTAATTTGTGAATAGTAAATTTCGGAAAAAGTTTGAGTTTAAATAATGACCCAAAATATGATGAATAGTAAAATGAATAGTAACAATGAATAGTAAAATGAATAGTGACCCAAAATCTAATTGTTACACCTCTCAGTGGGATTGGCATCCCACATGCACTCCTCAATGTCCCCAAGATGAGGGACATTGATGTCGAGATGGATGATCCCATACAAAGGACCATGAATGTCTTTGTAAATGGGGTGGAAGAGAAGAGGTTTTGGCCCTAATGGGACGCTTGGGTCAAAAGATGACCTTGGTGATTCATGAGCTATTTGCTCAATTGTGCCAAAAGATGGCAATGGTGGTAGATGATTCGCCTAGAGGCAAGTCATCCAAGTCCTCCAAGAAAGGATGTGGTGAAGTTGGTGGAGTTGAGAATAACTCCATAGGCATGAGAGTAGGAGACCTTGGTGGTGAAGGTGGTGAGGTGTTTTGGATGTTTGGATGGGTCTGGGGTGGAGGTGAAGTTGGTGTTTTGTAGGTGGTGGAGTTGTGATCACAATGTGTGATTGATTTGGTGTAGCTAAGGTAAGACTTGTATCATCTCGGATGGGAGATGAGATTGTGAGTGGAGAAGACTCGGATGAGGAGCTAAGGTTAACGAAGCAACAAGGCCTTACGCTAATTCTAGCGGTCTTCTTGCAAGGTTTTGGAGATGATTTTGTCATTTGTGACTTGGGTTTTTCTTTGCTAGATGATAGTAAGAATGAAGAAGGTGTGAGGATGATCATGGTAAAACCTCTCAATTTATAGAAGTCAAAAATTATGGAGAAATGTGTTTGATTTGATGTTAAACCATTGAAGAGATGAGGTTCCTAATGATTTGGAAATGGGTTGAATGCTAGTCATATCACCCAAGTCAATCCATACAAGAGAGATGGAGTGAAGAAGAAAAGATTTGCAATAAATGTGTTCTAATGAGTGGAAATTCCTAAGAATCGATCATCCACGGTTTGAAGGTACCAAAATTTGGTTCCTTCCTTTATGCAAAAGGGCTCCTTGGGTGGATTTTTCAAATTTTGAATTTTGGTGGAAATGGATTTTTATATACCTAAGTGACTTATACTAGTTCTAATAAGATTATAAACTAGTTAAGATTGATTTATAAGTGATGGATGGTAATTTGGAATCACGAAGAGTCGAAATTTGAAAATTACCGGAGGATCCACGGCACCAAAATTTTACACGGCGGAACCCTTTTAGGGTGCCATCCGTCCGCTGCATCTGCACGGCGGTACCAATTTATATAACGACGGTACCAAATTTATGGTGCCGCCTCGATCCGTGAAGTGCGTAAAAGTAGACAGTACGCTTTAGGTGTCGGGGACTTTTCCGAAACCCGAATTTTTCTCAAAAGGTGTTATACTAAACATTTCTAGTTAGGAAAAGTAAATAACACGTGTATAAACATAGTGGAGTATAGATTTTGAGCAAGGTTTATTGATTTTCACATTATAGTGAAAATGGGTAAAATTTGATAGCATACTTGTGCTATCCCCCGCATGAGATTGTTAGCATACAATATTGTTTCAAGTTATATTATCATCCTACATAATAAAACAACTAAATAGTATCAAACATTAACGATAATGTATTGTTCCAAACACTCCTTAAAGTACCCTTATTTGTCCAACTTCTTGTAAATCTTGTTCATCATCCTACCAAGGCACTTGAACATTCCTTTAGTTTGTTTGAACTCTGCTGATTCATTCTCGATCTCGGGAAGAGAAGCGTAGTACTCATGAGGTGGAAGACGAGAGCTTGGAAGACCATCCTCGGAGCTATTTGATGATGATGATGATGATGATGGAGTTGGAGGTTTTGCGTCCATGTGAAGGCCGGATCACTTAGATATTTGTCGAGACTTCCGTTGGCCTCATGCTTGTTTACTATGATCATCTCATCACTTTCTCCACAAAAACCGACAAGAGAGACTAGATTTTTATGCTTTAGACTATAAAGCATTAAAATCTCGCTTAAAACTCTTTGAATCCGCCAAAGCGTATGATCGAACCTCCGAGCAACAATATCGATCGCTTCCCGCACGTGCGAGTTTTCCTCTCAGATGCGACCAAATCCACCTTTTTCGATTAGATTTGCATCAAAGTTATCGATGGCGGATCGTATATCTTCGCGGGGATATTTAAATTAGCAAACTTTTCTGCAAATGTCATTATGTTTCTGATTATCAAGTGAAAACAAGATCTAAATGGGTGTTTTAATTTGGATGCAAATTAAATGAATGTGTAGAATAAACACTTTGTTCTCAAGTTTATTAAAAAAGTTACACAGTCACACATCTGGAGTTGTCTTTTTTAGTACCATTATTTGAAAGAAAGTGGAGAGAAAATAAAGGGCAAATCACTTGAAAATGTACTTAACTTGCCACTTTTTCTCATTGTATGCAGCTATCTTTTTTTTCACATTCTATCACTAAACCTGCATCGTTAGTCCTTTGTGTGTACCCGTTACCTGCAAAGCCTGCATCGTTAATCCTTTATACTAACAGCCGTTAATAAATAACTTAAAATTTGGTTATGTTACGCTAAACTTGTATCGTTGGTCCTTTATACTAAAGATTGTTAATAAGTAACTTAAATTTTGGTTTTCTTACGTTTTAAATCCGCTTTACGTTTCGTTCGTTTTGCACGTTTCGTCTGCTTTTCCTCGCTTTTGTCTGCTTTTATACGTTTTCATCCGCTTTCTGTGTTTCGTCGTTTTACAAGTTTTCTTAGCTTTTACATTTTCGTCCGCTTATACACGTTTTCATTTGTTTTACACGCCGCTTGTTTTACACGCCGCTCGCTTTTGCACGCCGCTCGCTTACAAGTTTTCGTCTGTTTTACACATTTTCATCCGTCTTACACGTTTCATTCGTTTTACACGTTTCTTCCGTTTTACACGCCGTCCGTTTTACACGTTTTGTTTTGTTTTGCACGCCATTCGTTTTACACGCCGCTTGTTTTACGTTTTCGTTCGTTTTGCACGTTTTCTTCGTTTTACGTTTTCGCTGTTTACACGTTTCATCTATCTTTACATGCGTCCCCGCCTTTTTTACGTTTTCGTCCGTTTTACACGGTTTTTTTTTTTTTTCCGTTTTGCGTTTTCGTTTGTTTTGCAAGTTTTCCTCGTTTATCTCTTTTACACGCTTCATTTGTCTTTACGTTTTCGTCCGTTTTACACGTGGAAAAACGGATGAAAATATGCAAAATAAACGAAACGCAAAAATCGAAACATGTAAAACAGATGGAAACGTAAAACGGACTAAAACATATAAAGAGGACGAAACGTAAAACGGACTAAACGTAAAACAGAAGAAACGTAAAATGGACGAAAACATGTAAAGACAGATGAAAACGTAAAACAGATGAAAACGAGGAAAAGGACGAAACGCAAAACGATAAACGGACAAAATCGTGGAAAAACAGATGAAAACGTAAAAAAAAGACTAAAACGCGAAAAAACGGACGAAAACGTATAAAGAATGATGAAAACGTATAGAAACAGACAAAAACGTGAAAAATGGACGAAAACAAGCAAAACAAACGAAACGTAAAACGGATAAAAACGCAAAAATAAACGAAACGTAAAAGTACGAAACATGTAAAATGGACGAATTCGTAAAAGCGGAAAAACGTAAAAGCGGACGAAACGTAAAGACAGATGAAAACGTAAAACAGTATTAAAACGTAAAAGCAAGTAAACGCAAAAACGAACAAAACGTAAAACGAATGAAAACGCAAAACAAACGAACACGTAAAACGGACGAAAATGTGTAAAAACGAAAGAAAACGTGTAAAAATGGATGAAAACGTGCAAAAACGAACGAAAACGTGTAAAAACAAACGAAAACTTGTAAAAACGAATGAAAACGTGTAAAAACTGTAGAAAACTTGAAGGGGGGTTGAATAGTTTACCAATTAAAAACTTTGTTTTGAAACTTATTGAAAGATCAATTGATATTGATCTTTAGTATGTTAATGAAATATGCAAGCAATATGTAATAAGTAAATAAGGAAAGAAATGATCAAACCACAACAAGTTGTTTATAGTGGTTCGGTGGCCTACAAGGACTCTTTCTCCTTGCCCTACTCCACCCCCGAGTCTCACTTTCGAGAGTTTAACTTCACTAGTCAACAAGCTCCTTTCACCGGCGGAGAAAACCTTTACACTTCGCTTACACTATTTCCGACACTAAGCTAGATGTCGAGTTCTTTCCAAGGGTACAACTACTTCCACACTGTAGGACCACTACGATATATCAACCTTATCACGTAATACCCACGTTAACCAAAGTTATGCGTGGAACTCGTGAAACCCAACACAAATACTATGCGTATAAAGAAAGAAAAGATAAATATGTTTGGTGACTTGAGGATATAAACCGTGTATATGTGAGAGGATAAGATATGCAAACAATAAGTTGTATATTCCTTGAGAGAAAATACACACACACACACTTTACACACCCTCAAATGACCATTTGAGGGGTATTTATAGTACAAGACACATGTTGCCCTAAAGGCTTTCCATGGGCTTGGCTTGGGCTTCGTGGACTTGGATTGGATTACACATAATAAAAGGCTAGCTTATCTTAACTATTAGCCATTTAGCTTAGCCCAATCCACGAGCCCGCTGACTATTCTATCATGATATCTAACACACGCTATAAAGTTCCTAATCGTGAATGACCATCACTTTTAATAAAACTATTATACAATAATCTCCCTAAGGGTGGTCATTCAAAAGATGCTCCACTTGATTAGGTCTCTACTTTCCTTGAGCTTGAACTTTGTGTAGATATAGAATAGTCTTGATTCTTTGTTCCTTCATGCTTTGTGATCACCAATGTGGTTGTTCGCCATTGTCAACTTCGCTGGTTAGGTGTCTCCACGCCTTTCTCCACCATGCTCACACTTCTATTTGACTTTGAGTTTCCAATGATGAAGTTCTCGAGTCTTTACACTTTGTAGATTCTTTGACATTGACGAAGAATCATCTTTAACTTTGAGTTGCCTTTGATTTTGATGAGAACTTTCATGTGTTGTTGGTATGAGCATGTGGCAAGTCTCGCACGATCCATCCGCTCCGGAGCTTCCATAAGAAGAAAACATAAAACAAAGTTAGTAAAAGCGGATTCCGCACTTACAAGTTTGAATTTCGAGGTGTTAACAAAGATAGTGTGAAAACACATCTCTAATTCTCACAAGGGCCGCTCTCGAACTGAGTCCCAAGTGAGATAACACGATATACCAAGTACACCTCACAGCTCGGGATGAGCCGAGGTACACCAAGCATCACCCCACGATCTGTAGACCGTTTGAGACACACTAAGCGTAATCCACGGAGAATTACCGGCGACTACCGCCGTGGTCGCTGATGTTGACCTCGGCAGAGTTTCCATTCAATCACCGAGGATTACGCTTGTAACTCCCTCATAAATGTTCTCGCATTGCTAAGATCTGCGTTGGACTCTAGAATATATCACTTGTGTCCTTATTGATGAACAACAAGCGATGTCATGTCATGTGTTCCTATGAGATCTTTTGATGAATCTCTGGCTATAGACTCAATAAGTGCATTTTGGTTTTCCGGCTGAGACTAGGAGAGGTCTCCTTCTTCAATACCAACAATCTCTAAGAGAAAGTCGATAGTTTATGTAGGGTTCCCAAGTGAGAATGAAACAAATCCTTTTGAGAGGAATTGAGTGGCAAGAAGGTTTAGTGCGATGCGTCACGGGTCCATGACGCCTTTGTCTTCAATACCGGTGTCATCTAGTGACAACCAAGAGATATGTATTGAACCCGGTTTACGCCTAAGGTTGAATATGGAGGGCTATTTCTTTTCACCCTTTCTTTTACTTTTCTTTTAATTCTTCAACCCTTCTTTCTCCTTTCTCACATTACTCCTTTTTTCAATCATTCCTAAGGACTTCTAATACTAACTATTTGTGATGTCCTTGGTAGATCCTCCCTCTCAGCGGATCATAGGACGGATTTCTATCCTTAGTCACCTTATAACTCCATGATCGTCCTATTGTTGCCATGAAAACCTTTTTCTTGAAAATCTCTCAAAGTGTTTATGATTATCAAAACATTTTGTTAACACCTTGAGAGTTTTATATTTTCGTAAACACTCCCCTTCACATGTGCTTATAAGTTTTGATGTAATCGCACATAGAGGGTGAGTTCGCACTTTTGAATTGATCGACTTTAAATGAACTAGACCGATTCGAGACACGCTTACATCACTAGATAACTAGCTTGAAATTATTACCCGTCCCGGTCAAGTTCATTGAAAGTTTCGAGATGGTACATTATTCTCGTCAATTCATTGGTTTCATCCGAGTCGAGCTCATTTTGAGATTCAAACAACGAACATTAAACTTTTATCACATTTTAATCACGTTTCTCCCCTCAAAATAGCATATCCATGATGTTTTGAAACAAAATGATTAAAAGATATGTTTTCGAAAGCATTTGGAAAGAAACCGATTTAGCATGAATTTTGGAACAATTTTAGATTTATACTCCCCTTAACGAAAGCATATTTTTCAAACGAAAATTTAGAATCAATTAAGGGTTTAGAGGAGTTATCTTGGTACCAAATGTGAGATATTTTGAAAATCTTTTTTGAAAATTTCAATCAATGGTATCGCAAGATGAAGATTTTAAAAATCTTTTGAAGATATTGAAGAAGAATTATCTTCATTTGTTTTAGGATAAGTGCTCGATATTTATGAAAATCGATTTTATGTAGCACTTTCCTTTCTTTAAAGATCGGGTTGCAATCAAGTAATTGCAAGCCATTATGTTTTTAGGAATAGTGCTTGAAAAAATTTAAAACTTTAATTTTGGTTAAGCACTTTCCTTTCTTTGAAGCGGGTCCCGAATCGATGTGTCCGTAAGCCATTAATTTGAAGTCCGGGTTTGTCATCAAGTATACGAAAGCCATTTTATTAAGAAATTTTGAGAAACGACATGTTTTAGAAAACATATTAAAGAACTCTCGCTCAAGCATCAGACATGCCCGTATCATTGTTGAATGACATTTCTAGATACGCATGTAATATTGATTATACAAGAGACATGTCGTAGAAGAATATTTTTGGATTTTTGATTTTATAATGTTTTTGTATTTTGAAAAGTTTTCTATTTTGTATTTTTCTTTGTTGGGTTTTCAAATTTTGTATTTTGTTTTCAAAAATATTTACAAAGAAGATTTCAAGAAAGAGAAATTACGTTGGGACAAGTAAAAGTGGAGTTAAGAGTGGAACTAGAAAAGGATTTCCACATGCTAAATTGGCATAAAGTTATTCTTTACCACACGGGTATATGAACCTTCAACACTTTTACAAGTACCGCATCCACAGTAAGAAGAATTTTCACAAATAATAATGTTAGAAGTACATGATTCCTCACGGTGAGGTGATCACTATCAACGGTTGTAGTGGATCCGACTTCCTTATCCGAATGATTGTCACTATTATCGTGTTGGAGCAAGTATCAAAATCTTTCCGTGGGAATCCATCTAAGACCTATTGTGTTGAAAACTTTGCCCGTGGGTATCCACCTAAGGTAAGATCGAGGAGTTGTTTTCTTATCGATGCGCGGAAGACTCATTTTGGAAAACTACGCCCCAAGAGATCCACCTATTAGGTTTCTTGTTGTTTGACATTTTATCAACGGGCTTGTTTCTATTTGGTGTCTTAGTGGATTGTGCCTTGGCACGAGAATTATCTTCCTTGAGATATTGTGAGACACATGCCTCATGATTAGTCGAAAAGATACATTTTTACATGTAGTACAGATAAATTCAATATTCTTGTTTAAAACAAAGAGACTTTAACTTTGTCACTACATCTTTTGGACATTGATTCTTGTTCGAAACGACTTAGAATTCCTAGTGTTGTTTTCTAAGGGTATATCATTTTCTTTTGCAACTACTCTTAGATGCAAGCCAATCCCTAGTCTTTTGTAGGGTGTTCCTAGGTAATGGTTTACTACTACTAAAGGTTTTGAAATCTTGTAGAATTCATCACCCTAGATGTTGAACCTAGAATTCGCCTTTTCGAGTCATGCCTTTTCCTAGCTTCTTCTAGATAGTGAGTGTTGACCATGTCGTTAGAACCGATGATTCTTTAATCGGATTTTTGGTCACATTCGTGTACTATTCCTAGAAAGGCTAGGTGTAATCACTTTGGTGTTTCAACAACTGCTTTTCCTTTTCAAAACTTTTGATAATTCTCTTTTAATAGGCAGTGGACCGTGGAGTACTGCTTTTGACAAATCATTTTTCTCATTGACTTTTGAAGGAGGCATAGAAAGCAGACATTTTGGTTTGGAAACCGGTTTGGGAACATTTGCTTTCTCCGCAATCAATGGTTTTTAATCACGCTTCCACTACCTTTCCTTTTGACTTTCCGGTGAGCCCTCAAAAGATCATTTTTCGCTTTCATGTCATTGTAGGCACGCTCATACGACAATTTGTCATATTTGCATTCCTCGCTTTTACGATCAAGTTGTTTAAAATATGAGACATTTTCTTTTCAAGTTTCATAAGAGCTTTTTCATATTTTGAAACAATTTTGAGGTCTCGACCGAGTCTTTCATGATCTTCAATGTAATATGTTTGCAAAATGATGGACATAATATCGATGAGTCGTAACATCTTCAAGAGTGAATCATTTAAATTTTCCAAAACTTTGATGTGTTCAACACTTTCATTAGCTTGCTTTACTGTGGATTTATGGTCCTTGACAAAGTCACTGCTTTTTCAAAAGGCTTGTTCAAAATGAATACCCTTGAGTTTATGTTATTCAACCGAGGGCAATTTGAGTTTCAAAAACTTTTATGTTCCATATCAAAACTATTAAACCGATGTTTGTTGTAATATTGGTTTTAGTTTTCACCGCCTCAAGATCCATAATTCTAGTTTTACATTTTCCAAAATACTTCTCGCATCACTTGTGTTAAAAGGATTGTTTGAAGACATTTGTTCAATGTTCGAAAGAGATTTGGATACAACAACTGGTTTTGAAACTGATTTTGAAACTGGTGTTGACACTTTGTTTGAAACACTTGGTTTGGTGGAAAACGTTGATTGAGAAACAAACGAAATACCATTAATTTGGTTCCATTTATTATAATCAATAGGTTTGATTTCGGATGTTTTGTTTCATTTTGATCTACTCTCTCGATAGTTCCAACGTTTCAAGAGAATCACGAACAATTATGGGTTCATGCAAAGGTTGTCCATTGTTCAACACATTCGTTCTTTCTAAGCTTTCTTGAGGAACCAAGGAGGTGAGTTACCAAGAGCCATTTTATGTGAAGTGTGAAAAATCGGATTTGCTTGATTAGAAAGCATCTTGTTTGTTTTAGCGGAAGGACCCGTTGTAAGAAGCAAATTATCCAATTTTTGATAGTTTCATTTTATCCGAATTTCATCAAGAAGAGAATCTTCTCGCTTTGAAAAATCAACAATCAACTGCTTTTCTTTTCAAGATCGTAAAAAGTGTTTTTGTTTAGAAAGTTGGTTGTTTAGTTCGTAAATTTCCTTGTTTAAAGATTTGATTTTCAAGTTCGATTCACATCAAGTGTGTCATACTTGAGTTGCAATTGTTGTTCTCTTAAAATGTAATCTCGATAACCAATTTCTAATTCGATATTTTGTTTGTATGAAATTCATAGGCTCGCGCTCTTTGTAACTCTCAAGCTCTGGTCAATTTCGATTCGCGCCTTAACCTCGCGATTGACCTTACTAACTTTCTCAATTTCAATACCACAAGTATTAAGTAATGATTCAAAATAAGCACCGGTTTCATCGCCGCAGATTTTGTGCCACGTACCTCCATTATGATTCACATCCGAGTTTCGAGTTCGTATTGCTACAACTCGGATTGTCCGGTATGTATCATAAGTAGGTGCCGATGTCACGTAACGTCGCTCATCATGAGTAAACCGATTAGCAACATTACTATAATTTGGTACCTCATCGAGTGAATCGTGTCGAGATGTGAGTTGTATCAAAAGTACCGCTTGATGTTGAGTCTCGCCGATTGATTGTAAGACAAGAGCTTGCATTATCATTTGCTTTCTCCGCCTGCCCCGGATACGTAAATTGTATTCTCAAAGATCAACTCTATTCCCAATTTTTCTTTCTTTGCTAACAACACCTGCACTTGAGGTTCTGAGGTAGCATGTCGAACCGACGATACCTCAATCTTGGCTTGAGGTTCGGAGGTAGCATTTCGAACCAAGTCATAAAATGCTTATTCCCATTTTGATAACCCATATTCGATTCACAATCGACCCCTTGATGTCCAATATATCGCCTCGCATATTGCATCCGATTCCCAATAACATCAACCATGTGTCCTTCTTGACTCATATGCATAGATGGTTGAGCAAACCGCGATTAAACTCGAAAACCATGTATTGGTGAATCCAACAATAGCATTTGTGAAAGCGCTTTGAGACGATCTTTGTCATTTGCCATTGATGAAGGTGTGATCCGATAAAGTTGATGTAGGATCGATTCAACGATAAAGGAGTTGTGGTTGATGATGATTAAGCTCATTGAGGTGATTCCGAAAGTCGTGCTCAGAACTCGGTTCTTAAAAATTTTCACCAAAATTTGAAATTCACTATAAAAATCAATTCTAAGGTCGTATGAAAATTTTGAGTTGTGACAATTTTGACGCAAAATTTGACCCAAAATTTGAATTTAGGCCCAAAATTTGAATTTTGACCAAATTTTCACAGCTAAACAAAATTTGAATCTCGTAAAAATTGAACGCTTAGTCTCCTCAAAAATTTAAATTTTACTCAAGTTTTCCCGCCAAAAACTTTTTTTTTTTTTTTTTTTTTGAAAATGAAGAGCTTAGGCGTAGAAACACGGGTTACGAGTAGACGAGGCTTAGGCGTAGGATCTTGCGCGTAGGATCTTAGGCGAGGAAGCTTATGCGTAGAAACCTTAGCGCGTAGAAACCTTAAGCGTAGGAACCTTAGGCGAGAAACCTTATGCGAGAAACCTTATGCGAGAAAGTATCTTACGCCAGAACCTTAAGCTTATGCGTAGACAAAAAGTTACCGTAAACCTTACGCGTAATTTTGAAGTTATGCGTAGAGTTACTCGTAAGCTTTTAGCTTATGCGTAAACTATGGTTAAGAACCAAAAATCCTTTACACCGCCACAACAGAAGAGATATCCACAAGTCGAAGTGTTCCACACACTTATCCAAGTAGGACCACTACGATATATCAACCTTATCACGTAATACCCACGTTAACCAAAGTTATGCGTGGAACTCGTGAAACCCAACACAAATACTATGCGTATAAAGAAAGAAAAGATAAAGATGTTTGGTGACTTGAGGATATAAACCGTGTATATGTGAGAGGATAAGATATGCAAACAATAAGTTGTATATTCCTTGAGAGAGAAAATACACACACACACATTTCTTTAGCACACCCTCAAATGACCATTCGAGGGTATTTATAGTACAAGACACATGTTTCCTAAAGGCTTTCCATGGGCTTGGCTTGGGCTTCGTGGACTTGGATTGATTACATAATAAAAGGCTAGCTTATCTTAACTATTAGCCATTTAGCTTAGCCCAATCCACGAGCCCGTTGACTATTCTATCATGATATCTAACACACGTTACAAAGTTCCTAATCGTGAATGACCATCACTTTTAATAAAACTATTAAGGCTAACACACACACAATGTATTTTGAGGACTAAAATATTAACCACTCACACTCACAAGATTATGATGGTTTAATACAACAATGAAGTATGAATCAACACTAGATCATACAACACTAAACAAACAAGACTTCCAACTTCTCGCTTGAAGCTTGAATGTGACTTGA
>CM040240.1:39226211-39279429 GCA_022545495.1 Chrysanthemum lavandulifolium
TATTCCATAAATGTTTCAAAAAAAATTGAAAATGGTTTTCTAATCGACCCAGCCGAGTTCTAGGTACAAACTTAGCCTCAAAATTGGCTTTCGATACCGTTTGTGATTTAACTGGTCGGATTGGCCAGGTAATCGTAGTTGTTTCAAACTTGCACGCGAACTTGCAATTAATGAAATATATCCTGAACTCGAGAATGCCAATGCTCTATTAATAATGGTGATTAAGGTTTCTCTAGTGGTTCAAAAATAACCTGTAAAATTATGGACCTTATATTCAGTTGCAATACGTACGTAAGAGAATTCTGAAAAGAAGATTAGTGATTGTGAGTTGTGGCCATATTTTAAGCAAGAATTTGCCACATATTTCAATATCATGGTTGGGTTGACCGACGGTCCTGATTTCTTATAGTTTTAACATCATAGAAACTTTCGGCATACTTTCACCAAGCTCACTCACAATCACAAAACCTTTCACCCATTTCAACTTCTTTAAACCACTCACTTTCACTTGAACCTTACAATCCACAAAATAAGTGTTGGGAATAATTTGTTACCACTGATAGTTGTGGAAGACACTGCTTGGATTACACTAGCAGTGGAAACGTATTACCACTGCTGGTACATTATTACCACTGCTATTAGATAATGGTTAGGAGAACGTGTCTTGATAAGTATAGAAAAGATCTTGTGTATATTCTTTATTGTTAGCTTTATACTTATCTTGTAAAGGACTCCTTGTACTATAAAAGGAGGTCCTAGGTCATTGTCTTAGGTACGTACAAACTTACTTATCTACGTACTTATTATTCACGAAGGCTTCAAGGTGTAACCCAGTGATAAGTAAAGATCACTCGTATTATTCATTAATAATATTGGAGCTTAAGTTTTGTGTTTAACTGTGTTTACTTACAATACATCATACAATCCGTCTTCTAAGTATTACTAAGTAAATTTAGCGTGCTTATTAATATTATATAAATATCATTGACATAATGTGTGTCCGGATCCATCAAGTGGTATCGAGCAAAGGTTCCGATATTTTGTTTTAGAAGATCCAAGGAATTAGCTTAACCTACTCATTTGAATTCAATGGAGATGGAAACAACCAAATCCAACTCTTCTACACCAAGGCTACCTAAGCTCAAACTTAATGAGTTTGAGATGTGGAGATCTTGATTGAATAAATACTTTCTCATTCAAGACTATGCTCTATGGGAGATCATCTTAATTGGTGATTCTTTCAAGCACCGTGACTAGTACTCGGAAGGTTGGTGACACGAAGTGGTGTTGTTTACGTGCACGAATCTAGTCTTGAAAAGGCATTGAAAAAGAATGATCTAAAGGCTAGAAGCTTGTTGTCGATGACTCTTCCTAGAGACGGATCATAGCTTTCAACAAGTTCAAGGCGCAAAGAACTTTTGAAGAGATTTTCTCGGTGTTTGGTGGTAATGATGCTACAAAGAAGACACAAAAGACATTGTTAAAGCAAAGTTATGAAAACTTCTACGCTTCAAGTAATGACTCACTGATAGCATCTTCACCAAACTTGAATATTGTTACACAATTGGTTGTGTTTGGCATTGAGGTAGAAAAGGAAGACCTCAATCGAAGTTTCTAAAGTTTGCCTTCATAGTTTCAAACTAATGTTACGATGCAGGAAAACAAAGCGGACATTGAAACAATGAAGCTCAATGATCTTTACAACAACTTTAAACTCATTGAACAAAGGCCAAGAAGGCGGAAACTTGGTACAAGCTCAGCGACTTGGCTTTGATGTCAACCTCTGTTGACGGTGATGATTCGAAGATGGCGGTGATGATGATATTGCCACTCTTTGGTTCTCTGATTTCCATCGGTAATGTTAGTGTTACCACTGTAGGTTCAAAGAAGAAGATTGCTAGTATTGGAGATTCTACCTTTTATGCTTTTATCTCTACTCAAGTTAATGGCTCTATACTAACTCATGAAGACATAGAGCAAATTGATGAAGATGACTTGGAAGAGATGGACATAAAGTGGCAGATAGCTCTTCTTAGCATGAGGGCTAGGAAATTCTACAGGAAGACTGGCAAGCCTATTCACATCAATGGTAGTGAAACTGCAGGCTTTGATAAGAAGAAAGTAGAGTGTTTTAAGCGCCAAGTTAGGACACTTTGCTAGAGAATGTAGAAGACCAAAGACCAAGGAAAGCAGTGTCTACTTGGTATAAGCAAAGAAGGAACCAACGTGGAAGAACCAAAGGAAATGTTGGCTATTGATGGTGTGAGCTATGATTGGAGTTTCATGGTGGTGAACAAGAGGAAGAATCTTGAGATCTTCTGCTCTTGTGACTCTGGCTTCTCATGGCTTTCTCGACTATGAGGTACAAAACTTTGAAAGTTGTTCTAAAACATGTAGGTCGCTAGAGAAGTTGAAAGGCTTAATGATCTATATTCTAATGAAAGACAAGAGTTGTATCACGCTAATTATCTTGTGTCAAATCTTAGGAGAGCTATAGCGATTATTAGAAACAAATAGATCACTATAGAAAATGAGTCAAAATTTAGTGATGATATGATTTTTCTTAGAAGAAATAGATCATAAAACAAGCGTGAATGAGGCATACAAAAAGAGCTTGAAAAACTTAAAAGATAAATGAAAATGTCAATTTAACTTTAGACACTGTTATTATCGGTCTAAGTCAATTGATAAAATCTGGAATGCTCAAATTCATAGTAAAGTTAAGTCCGTATGGGTTATAATATAGTGCCTCCACTCTAAGGGTGTTCATTCACCTCAGTATAGATTTAGCTCATACAGGCTTAGAAGAGTTTCGTGATCTTGAGCGTGAATATGGTCCTTTAAAGGACACAACTATGAAATGAGAGGAAGAGGTTAAGAAGGAAAATGATGTTTTTGAAAGTGCTAGTGACTCATTAGTTGTTGATGAGAATGTTAAAAGGAATGAAGAAATTCTATCCCAAAGTTGTTATCTTATTACAGGAACCTAGGAAACAGTTAATAAACCTAGATCAGCTGTAAGGTATCTTTGAGATGTATAAGAACAGACCTCTGACTCCTAAGGGTAACGGAGGAGTTGGAATCATGTTAAATCTCAACAACTAGGTAGTGATTTTGTGATGTACAATAAGGCATACTATATCTGTGGTAGTTTTGATCATTTACATGCTTATTATGACTATCATGTTGGGAGAAGGGAAGTCCATGGGAATAAAAGGGTGGAGTCTAACAGGTTTCAAAATAATGTACACCCTAACTCTCATTGCAAAATGATCCCAAGAGCAGTTCAACTAAGAAGTGGCCTCAAAACTTTTGCCACTGCAAAAACTATTAACACTGCTCACCCTAAGTCACTTGTTAAAAGTGCAAAGTCCAAAACAACTTTTGCAAAATCTGCATGTGACAACTCGTACTTTCAGGTCATTTCTCGACACCGTTCATGTCTCATTATTTCAACATTTTAGTAAACTTGGTTTACTTGTTTCAAATTCGCGTAACCTTGGAGGTTTAGCGGCAAATTCATGATCATGACATCACGTACATTTCATATGGACTATGATTAGTCTACATTTCATTGACATCATGTGCATCTCATTAGTACATGCACGACATTTCATTTTACCCTTCAACGCGTAATTTTTATGTTTAATAATTTTTATCGCGTGAGTTTTATTTTGATTATTTAATCGTTACTTTCAAAAATGATCCGGGTATTTTAAACTCACATTTAGTTTATAAAACTATATTTTTAGTTTTCCTAGTGTTTCACATTTATTTGATATTTTAGTCGTTAAAGTTTAATTATTACGTCGTTTTCTTAAAAATTTTACGATAATTATTTTATCACCCGATTTTCACAAGGAAAGTATTTTTACAATTTTTATCAACTCATTACATTGTATTTTGATCTAATAAAAACTTACTTTTACCAAAATGTCCCAATTACCTACAATTCACTTACCTTTTCTTTACAAATTCTACAAATTATACAACAAATATGCAAGTAAACATTTTGAAAAGAAAAAAAAATATATTGGAAGACAAACCCTCCCAAAATCCGGCGAGGGAGGTGTGCCTAAATTGGTGTATGGTTCATGTCTAAAATCAATCTAGCTACAAAAAGTCTTACTTGACAAAGATATTTCACATACATCTCATATTATCAAAGTGTGAAAAAAATATTTTCTCTCCTTCCTTTTGAGTCTCAAAACCGCCATACATCAAGAACCAACAAGGGATCAAAGATTTTCAAAGATCAAGTGTGTTTTCAACCTAGTTTATATCCTTTTCATGGTTTTGAAATAAAACCAAGGATATTTAAGTTAATCCTTTGTTACCTACACCTCTTCACTTGCACTAGTAAGCATATTCTTATCATTTTTAAGTTTCCTTATCATTTCATAAGTTTCTTTACATTTTGGAGCTTATATGCATGTTATGTAGTTTATACCATTTATTTCTTGATTTTTAAGTTTTATATACTTATTAGTCATCCTATAATTATTCCCAAGTTATTCTTTGGTCTTGATGGTGATTAGGAACCCATGACACCCTAAGAAGGTGTATGGTAGGATTAGATTAGTTTTGGAGTTGATTTGAAGGGATTAGAATAGGTTTTGTCCGAGAAAAACTATTTTCGTAAACTATATTTTACGTTCTGTCCTTAATTCGGTTTCTGGAAAACCAACAGTTCATACGACATTTTGGCCTTCTTATTTAGAAAATATACTTTAAAACGAATCCGTGGCCTTTTGAGCGGACAAAAGCGGAGTTATAACGAAGCCGTGGTGAATTTTTGAAGTTTGACGACGAAGCGTTTTTTTTCGAAAAACAGCAAGCAGTTTTACATATTTCGGATCAAAAGCGAGCCTTAAGCTTCACAAATTATTTCGACTTCTCAAAAATATATTAGTTTACTTGATCTGAAGCTAAGGACATATTTTACGTGAAAAGCAGTTTAAAGCGACAAATATATGGCGTTTTCATAAAGTTACCGTAAGTATTAATTTACGAAAATTATATTATTTTTGACGTAACAAGTATTTCATTAGCTATATCGTCCATGTTGGCGGCGGTTTTAAGTATGATACAAAACTTTTATAACGAAGTGTCTTCTAGTAAAATCAAGTTCATCGGCCATATTTTTCAAAACAAAAGCCGTTTGTCAGCGGAGTTATGGTGAATTATTCTGGATGTTCAAACATTGGCGAAACTTATTTTACGCACACAATTAATGAAACCACCATCTTTAGCCTTTAATATCTTTATGATCGAGCCCTTTTGGACGAAAACTCTGAATGAAACTTCTAGATATCGATACAAATTTTCCAAAACCGTCGAGTTCGTTCTCTAACGATCGACGTACACCATTCGACTAGTTTTCCAAAGCCATTTTGTTAGTTTCATGATTTCTCCGACGACATTGTTTTGCGACGAAAAGTGGTAATTTCACCAAAATCATTATAAAACCATTATAGGATGACATTTTGGCGTAAAACATGTAAAGTGATTTAAGAATGGTCAAGGCGTCAAGCGGGTATTTTCAACGACAAGTGATATTTTCAAAACCCGTAAATGGTATAAATAACATACTGAAGTGCATGCATAACATTACATTGCAACTCATGACGTATCATATCCTTCACAATAGGTCAAGATTAACGTATCACATTACATCTCGGTGTACTCACTTTTGTCTTCGCATCATTCCACCAAGTGAGTTTTCATAGCCCTTCTTTTATCGTTTTGAATTACTTTTGGGGAGATACATGCTCAAACTGTTTTCATTTACTTTCACAAGTACATTAATTTTATGGATTACTCGTGAGTTTCATAGCCCTGCTTTTACTTGTTTTCATAAATGTTTTGGGGAGATACATGCTCATCATCTTTTATGACATTCATATCTATTTGCAAACTACATGCTTAATCGAACTTAATGTTTAGTCATATCTTATATCATACACCATTGTCTTTGAATGTCTTGGGATTATCATTGAATTTGAAGGTCTTGGGATTACCATTGGGTTTGAATGTCTTGGGATTATCATTGAATTTGAAGGTCTTGGGATTATCATTGTCTTTGAATGTCTTGGTATTATCATTGTCTTTGAATGTCTTGGGATTATCATTGACTATACATATCTTGGCAATGGGTTGTGAACACACAGTTGCAAGTTTTGTATGGGCGGGACTTAGGCCGAGTGGATTCACAATGCCTTTCTTTGCATAAACGATTTCTAAAGGCTTTACATTTCAATACAAACTCTATGAACTCACTCAACCTTTGTGTTGACACTTTTTAGCATGTTTTATCTCAGGTATCTAAGGCATTCACTTTATGGCATGCATTTGGACACATCATGGTGTCGTGGTGACGACGCGTCTCACTTGGGTTTTATGTACTTTAAAACATCGTTTGAATTGTAACAAACTTATTTCCGCACAAGTTGATTTACATTTGGGACCTACTTTGTAAACTCTGATTATTTTATTAAATCAAACGATGTATTTTCCCAAACGACACTTTAGGTCGTTCAATATAACTGTGATTGTGATGCTATGACGGTCAATCCCGAAATTCCATTCATTGCAAAAAGCAGTAATTTGGGGTGTGTGATTGGTATCGAGCTTGATTATAGAGAACTAGGTTGCATCATTGACCTAGACTATAACTACATCATCATAGCATCTCATCATTTCATCATAAGTGAATGTTCACTTTACATGCGGTTTTTACGTACATTTTCGAGTTATTTACTTTCATTTCACAACGATTGTCACATGAATGCCCTTAAATGCTCATCCCATTATTTTTTTTTCCATACTCTAACGTGGAGAATTCCTTGTCATTCCCTATCACAATTTTATATCAGCTGATTCATCATCGACAACGACGAATGCCGAGATAAACCTTTATATAGGGCAAAGTCACTTTCACTCCTTTGTTTCACCACTAACATGTCGAGTTACACTTTATCCACATTAAGTCACTAAACCACCATACATTTGAAGCATTTACAACATCTCATAACCCATCTTTTGGAACCCGACGATCATTTTGAAACATAACCTCAAATTTATCATTTCTTATCACATTTCTTTGGGCGTTTATTATTAACATCGGATTTTGCTCGTCTCACCCTTTCCTCTTATTTTGAAGAATTATGGCGCGAAGAAAGCTACAGTTGAAATGACCCAAGCGGCTATTCGAAAGTTAGTGAATGATAGCATTGCTAATGCTTTAAGAGTTGAAAGGAAGCGGTGGGCTGCTTCTGCTTCTGCCGAGGCATGACTTCTTTAGTAGCTAGGCTAGATCTTGCTCTTGGAAATCTTGGGAGGATCGGAGTTAAGAAATGTTCGTACAAGGATTTCAAAGTTGTGAGCCGAAATTTAGAGTACCGAGGGAGCTACGACAATGGTTCGATGGTTTGAAAAATTGGAATCGGTGTTTTGCTATGTAACTGTCCGGATGATAGTAAAGTTAAATTTGCTACGAGCACATTACTCGATGGAGCATTATCGTGGTGGAATTCTTATGCTCAACCGATTGGGATGGAGAATGCTTTCAAGCTTACTTGGGAGCAATTTAAGGGTTTGGTGACTAAGTTTTGTCCACGTCACGAAATCAAAAAGTTGGAGCGGAGTTCTATGAATTAGTAACCATTGGGTGCGATATTGACACTTACATTCGGAGATTCCAAGAATTGGTTGTGTTATGCCCGTCCATGGTTTCGATAATGAGAAGTTGCTAGAGGCTTTCATCGGGGACTTCGAAATTATTCAAGGCGATGTGACTTCTTCCGACCCATAACGATTGAGGAAGCTATTCGATTGACTCAAAAGCTCATGGCCCGGTAGTGAAGAGAGCAAGTACCCCACACCAACCAAAACAACAACAACCCCAACAAGCGCACCAACTACTACAATAACCAAAACAACAACTACAACGACGATAACCAATCAACAACAACAAAGAAAATGGGAAAATGACCGAGGAGGTTACAATAACAACAACCAAAACCGCAACACTAACCATCATCAACAACGAGAAAGAGGGCAAGAAGCGCAATGGTATATGTTCTTGCACCAATAGAAAGCGAGAGGTTATCTTTGGAACCTATCCACTATGTAATCGATGTAAGTATCATCACACGGGACTTTGTCACATTAAGTGCTACAAGTGTCGAAACTAGGACACCATGCGAGGATTGTAGAGGCAAGACCATAGTTACGTGCCCGGATGTGGGGAGCAAGGACACTATCAAGTCAATGTCCTCAAAATCAAGGTCAACAAGTCGAAGGTGCTCATGGGAATGTATATATGTTAGAAGGAGGAGGAGGAGCTCGTCAAGGTATCAACGACGCGGAAGACTGAAGAAGTTCGGAGACCAACAGTCTTATTTCTCCTTATGTACTATGTCGTACTAAGTTTATGTTTTCCATCGTATCCGAAACTTTATAACTTAAAGATGTACTACTTTTGCTGAACTACTCGTTGTAAAATACTCTCATCTATCGTACTCTATTTTCTTTCCGATTTGTTATCATTGACGAGGATTTTAATTCTTTTACTTTATCGATCATTTTAACGACACTTCTCCATGTTTTCTCTCTCGATGTTCATCACAATTTTAACATCAGTTGACTCAACACCAAACAAACATATGAGTCGATTAGTCCAAGCATTGCATAGTTACTCCCAAATTATACATAGCACGATCACCTATGTCTAATTCGGGAAGAATCTTGCAATGAAGGAGTAATAGTCTTATATGAGTAAGCAATTCCGTGTCGAGCCAAATTTTCAAAAGATTTTCTTCAACCACTTGTTTCCGGTTTGATCCGCGTGGCAGTTCTTGTTTGATGAGTTGCAAAGATCGAGCTAGAAACAAGTTGTTGCCTAGACCGATTTAGCCTAATCTCATGCGGTTCTTGTTTGATGAGTTGTGAGATTAAGTAAAATCGGTTACCACAAAGTCTTTTGAGGGTTTTGCTCGGGAATGGGAAAGTTTGCTACCTCAAACCCTAAACACATTAGACTAACAACGATTGAATTCGGGGATGAATTCCTTTTTGGATGGTGAATGTGACAACTCGTACTTCGGTCATTTCTAGACACCGTTCATGTCTCATTATTTCAACATTTTAGTAAACTTGGTTTACTTGTTTCAAATCGCGTAACCTTGGAGGTTTAGCGGCAAATTCATGATCATGACATCACGTACATTTCATATGGACTATGATTAGTCTACATTTCATTGACATCATGTGCATCTCATTAGTACATGCGACATTTCATTTTACCCTTCAACGCGTAATTTTTATGTTTAATAATTTTTATCGCGTGAGTTTTATTTTGATTATTTAATCCGTTACTTTCAAAATGATCCGGGTATTTTAAACTCACATTTAGTTTATAAAAACTATATTTTTAGTTTTCCTAGTGTTTCACATTTATTTGGTATTTTAGTCGTTAAAGTTTAATTATTACGTCGTTTTCTTAAAAATTTTACGATAATTATTTTATCACCCGATTTTCACAAGGAAAGTATTTTTACAATTTTTATCAACTCATTACATTGTATTTTGATCTAATAAAACTTACTTTTACCAAAATGTCGATTACCTACAATTCACTTACCTTTTCTTTACAAATTCTACAAATTATACAACAAATATGCAAGTAAACATTTTGAAAAGAAAAAAATATATTTGGAAGACAAACCCTCCCCAAAATCCGGCGAGGGAGGGTGTGCCTAAATGGTGTATGGTTCATGTCTAAAATCAATCTAGCTACAAAAGTCTTACTTGACAAAGATATTTCACATACATCTCATATTATCAAAGTGTGAAAAAAAAATATTTTCTCTCCTTCCTTTTTGAGTCTCAAAACCGGCCACATCAAGAACCAACAAGGGATCAAAGATTTTCAAAGATCAAGTGTGTTTTTCAACCTAGTTTATATCATTTTCATGGTTTTGAAATAAAAACCAAGGATATTTAAGTTAATCCTTTGTTACCTACACCTCTTCACTTGCACTAGTAAGCATATTCTTATCATTTTAAGTTTCCTTATCATTTTCATAAGTTTCTTTACATTTTGGAGCTTATATGCATGTTATGTAGTTTATACCATTTATTTCTTGATTTTTAAGTTTTATATACTTATTAGTCATCCTATAATTATTCCCAAGTTATTCTTTGGTCTTGATGGTGATTAGGAACCCATGACACCCTAAGAAGGTGTATGGTAGGATTAGATTAGTTTTGGAGTTGATTTGAAGGGATTAGAATAGGTTTTGTCCGAGAAAACTATTTTCGTAAACTATATTTTACGTTCTGTCCTTAATTCGGTTTCTGGAAAAACCAACAGTTCATACGACATTTTGGCCTTCATATTTAGAAAATATACTTTAAAAGCGAATCCGTGGCCTTTTGAGCGGACAAAAGCGGAGTTATAACGAAGCCGTGGTGAATTTTTGAAGTTTGACGACGAAGCGTATTTTTTTCGAAAAACAGCAAGCGGTTTTACATATTTCGGATCAAAAGCGAGCCTTAAGCTTCACAAATTATTTCGACTTCTCAAAAATATATTAGTTTACTTGATCGAAGCTAAGGACATATTTTACGTGAAAGCGGTTTAAAGCGACAAATATATGGCGTTTTCATAAAGTTGCCGTAAGTATTAATTTACGAAAATTATATTATTTTTGACGTAACAAGTATTTCATTAGCTATATCGTCCATGTTGGCGGCGGTTTTAAGTATGATACAAAACTTTTTATAACGAAGTGTCTTCTAGTAAAATCAAGTTCATCGGCCATATTTTTCAAAACAAAAAGCCGTTTGTCAAGCGGAGTTATGGTGAATTATTCTGGATGTTCAAACATTGGCGAAACTTATTTTACGCACACAATTAACGAAACCACCATCTTTAGCCTTTAATATCTTTATGATCGAGCCCTTTTGGACGAAAACTCACGAATGAAACTTCTAGATATCGATACAAATTTTCCAAAACCGTCGAGTTCGTTCTCTAACGATCGGCGTACACCATTTTACGACTAGTTTTCCAAAGCCGTTTTGTTAGTTTCATGATTTCTCCGAGCGACATTGTTTTGCGACGAAAGTGGTAATTTCACCAAAATCATTATAAAACCATTATAGGATGACATTTTGGCGTAAAACATGTAAAGTGATTTAAGAATGGTCAAGGCGTCAAGCGGTATTTTTCAACGACAAGTGATATTTTCAAAACCGTAAATGGTATAAATAACATCTGAAGTGCATGCATAACATTACATTGCAACTCATGACGTATCATATCCTTCACAATAGGTCAAGATTAACGTATCACATTACATCTCGGTGTACTCACTTTTGTCTTAGCATCATTCCACCAAGTGAGTTTTCATAGCCCCTTCTTTTATCGTTTTGAATTACTTTTGGGAGATACATGCTCAAACTGTTTTCATTTACTTTCACAAGTACATTAATTTTATGGATTACTAGTGAGTTTCATAGCCCTGCTTTTACTTGTTTTCATAAATGTTTTGGGGAGATACATGCTCATCATCTTTTATGACATTCATATCTATTTGCAACTACATGTTAATCGAACTTAATGTTTAGTCATATCTTATATCATACACCATTGTCTTTGAATGTCTTGGGATTATCATTGGATGAAGGTCTTGGGATTACCATTGTCTTTGAATGTCTTGGGATTATCATTGTCTTTGAAGGTCTTGGGATTATCATTGTCTTTGAATGTCTTGGTATTATCATTGTCTTTGAATGTCTTGGGATTATCATTGACTATACATATCTTGGCAATGGGTTGTGAACACACAGGTTGCAAGTTTTGTATGGGCGGGACTTAGGCGAGTGGATTCACAATGCCTTTCTTTGCATAAGCGATTTCTAAAGGCTTTACATTTCAATACAAACTCTATGAACTCACTCGACCTTTGTGTTGACACTTTTTAGCATGTTTTATCTCGGTATCTAAGGCATTCACTTTATGGCATGCATTTGGACACATCATGGTGTCGTGGTGACGACAGCGTCTCACTTGGGTTTTATGTACTTTAAAACATCGTTTGAATTGTAACAAACTTATTTCCGCACAAGTTGATTTACATTTGGGACCTACTTTGTAAACTCGATTATTTTATTAAATCAAGCGATGTATTTTCCCAAAGCGACACTTTAGGTCGTTCAATATAACTGTGATTGTGATGCTATGACGATCAATCCCGAAATTCCATTCATTGCAAAAACAGGTAATTTGGGGTGTGACCTTTGCACAAGCAGGGAAAGAAACTTTTCAAACTAAAAGGTTTATTATAACCAACGGTGGGTACCTAAAATCAAACCGGCGAGTTCTCTTGCTTATTCAAAAGTTACCACTGCAAGGTTGTAAACTAGAAAAGGGGACATGGGCAATCTTGTGAAGGCCTCGACCGTTGGGAATGGAAACCTAAAGGAACTACCTCTACAACCAATCCCAATGGTGTATCAATGACCTTTGATAGATTTAACTATATTGATACGAGGCGGATCAAGTCGATCATGGCTTGGGTCCCAAAAAAACTAACTCTTTACTTCTGTGCGGGAACATCCAAGGACAAAAGATCGGATCCATCAAGGACAAAAGATCAAGGATATCTGAGATAGTGGGTGTTGAGGCACATGGTAGCAACAAGTCTATCTCTCAGTTTTGAACATTATGATGGAGCGGTATGTCGATGTATTGAAAATGAAGTTAAAGAACAACAAGTATGATGCAAGAACTCTAAAAGTTAATGAAAACATGGATCATTATTATTATTTCACAAAAGCGCACCGAGTGCGGTAGATACATCCATGAACACGAATGACAAGCATCATTACATCAGCGTAAACAACTAACAACAACCTACTCCAAACAAAAGCTTCACAACTAACCACCATCTATCATCTGAAAACTTCTTTGGAATGGCCCATGTTGGCATCACCTTAGGTGCATTATGCATATCTATCGATTATACACCTTAGGGCTTGCTAGTCCATCACCACTTTTCTAACGGTGGGGAGGATGATGAAGGTCCCTCTTGTGTTGGTCTTTGTCAGCAGTGGTGGAAAAGGAGGCATCTGATTCTCGATGGAAGGATTCTTGCAAGATCGAGCACATCAAGACCATTGACTTAGTATCATCATTTGTGCGTGTACATGGGAAATGTAGCTTGCATTGTAGTCGAGCTATCTTCAATGATGACTTCTTGTGGTATTGGATGAGTTGAAGAAGGACCAACGACAGGGGTTGAATAAGCATACGCATTAGTTCTTTTCTTGATTAAAATGCTTGAAACACCTCTTTCTTCTTCTTTTGGATTGTTGAGCACATAATGCCAAGCCTCTTCATCCCAAAATGCGAAATTGGTTATCGAAGAGATGATTGGGTTTGAATTGCTCGTGGTAAATTTTGATAAAGTTGCTTTTGATTTTAGGAGAGAAGTGTTGGTGTGATAGAAGGTTGTGGGTGCTTGGTTCTTTAATACAAGTTTATGTTGGAATCGGTTAGTTAATGAAGGAAGGTATAAGTTGTTGAGAAGTAAATGAAGTCTTTGACTTTGATGGCCGGATTAGTGACTAAGAATTGACCAAAATAACTTGGAAGTTAGCCACTGCTTATGGACTTACTCCTTGCTATTCTCTAACCACTGATACCTCACACATTCTTTCAGTGTATGATTTATGTTTGTGACATGAAGCTTTGAAGGATTCTTTGATTACATTGAAGTGATTACTCTTTAGTGGTTGTCTTTTCAGTTATCTACTAACTTCAATGCAGAAATTAAATCTAGTAGTGGAAATAAGTTAGTCTCAAACTGGAAAAAGGAAAACAGAGATATTTCAATTCAAACAAAAGTCATTACATCCAAAGAGAGTGTCTCTGACCACAATCAAAACACAAAGATAACTTCCTCCATTCCTACACCCTATATCGGCTAATCCATTGGCTTCTTTCCTTTGCCCACATAATCATGCTTGTTCTTGAGCTCTCTTCCTTTTGTTCTCAAGGTGGATTGCATTCTTGGACAAGGAAGACCAAGAACTTGTGGATGAGGCTTTGGTAGCATTACGGACTTCGTTAGTATGGATATCTGCTTCATGTTGGAGATAATTTGTTTCGATGCTTTTGTAAGAGCCCTTGGTAATTCTTTGGCCATGGAATAGGTCACCTCATTCGTCTCATCATCCTCGATGAGTGGAGTAAACTCGAGAGATGGTGCGGTTTAGCGGCAGTACGCTTGGCGATCTCTTTTGTGTACTTGGATGAAGTGCTTCCGACCAATGATGGAAAGTATCCACCCATCCTAATGTCTACGAGGAAGTTTCGACTCGATCCGTACTCTTCTTACGAATCGGAGGAGATGGTAATGGTGTTGGAAGGATTACTCATGATTATATTTAGGGATTTTGTGTGTTTGAATGTGCTTTGATGAAGATTACAATACGCCAAGCCTCCTTATATAGACAAAGTCGGTTACAAGGGTTAATTAATGAGTTTATTTACTTTTTCCTATTTTGGTAGGTTAAAGAGTAAATATAGATATTATCGAGTTGACTTTGAAAGATATTTTTTTTGGATTGTGGCTTGGTTAAAAGTAACTTTAGTTAAGAACAAGTTGGTTATTCCTATCACATGCAGATCCATAAACTTTATGCAGCATAGATGGGAGTTGATCTTAAAAGGTGTATAACTGAGATACACAACAAATGGTTGTTGATTCACCATGTCTAATTCACATAAGAATCAACTAGTCCAGAGCAAACGGCTACTGGTAAAGACTTGACAAATCCATTTATGGTTGATAGTTTACCAAAAACTATATGGTTATCAACTCACGATATTCTCTATGATTAAGAGTTGGCTAGTTCATAGCAAGCGACTCATTGTAAAGACATATCAAATCCGTTGATAGTGGTAGTTTGCTAAAAACTATGATAAGAGCGATCTAGTTTTATATGTTTTCTTTACCACTGCTCTTTGAAATTTTGTGAAAAATTACCATTTGCTAGTTCACGGTTTCCAGCAGCGGTGTTATTTTACCACTGTTGTTCTAGCCGTTACAAGCTGTTGTGTCGATAACAAATTTTTACTAGCCGTTGTAAGAAAAATTGCTTTCCATATATATAGGGTAACTTCAGAAATTATCTACTTTCCTATTTGATATTTATCCTCTAAAGATAAATACTTTCCTTAGATAATTTTTCTTGCGCTATACTCCTAAACCCTACCTCTATATATCTTTTTATCTCAATTGGCTAGTTATTCCTTCAATTATTCTTGACATAATATCGTTTTCATCAAAGTTTCTATGGCACCATTAAAATTTGCGAGATGAGCACAACCAGTGGCCTACCTACAAAAGTCAAGCGAGAAGAGTGGCCTGTTTTCATCAGTTGTGGACTTTCTCAATACTACCCATATAAGGTATGCTTTGCTTTTAAAACCACAATCTATATCTCTCAAATCAAGCAGTTTTGGACTTACTGCTCGATCCATAACACTTGAGATTAGAGATACACATGAAGCGATGGATGCTCTAAGAGCCCGCTGTGGATGGGGTAACTATTGATGTTCTTGAGGCATCCTTGAGAGATTTATCCAATTGGATGATCTCAATGGTATCATCACATTACCTATGCGAAATACATGAAAATTTATCATCCATGGGGTTTGATACCACTGAAAAAAGGCTATTTTCAAAAGAGTGGTTTTGTCCTCAATGGAGATTTTGATACATACTCTTTTACATTGTCTCGATCGAAAGAAAACATCTTATGAGCAATTTAGTTCAACCATGGCTTACCCTTTGGTTTGTCTAGCCAGCGATAAGATGTTTAAGCGGTCAAAATATATTTTACAAGTATGGTGGCAATGTAAAGAGTTCAACAAAATTTTAATGTATCGAGGTTTGTGCAAGCGATGCTAAATGAGTTTCAATGCAACCTATACAAATGTTTATAAAATCGGTTGCCTCGAGCCTAAAGTTTTCAAAACATGAACAAAGATGGCAACATGATTTTACACCTCTCTTTCTCAAATGATTGCAAAGATTACAAGCGAACAAAACTACCTATAATCTATGTTCCAAACATTGATTATACTCCATCATTTTCTCACACCTATGAGAGGAGGCAAAAGCAGACAACTTCTCTCATGACAACACAACATGTTTACGAACCTTTTGGTCTAGGAACAAGCGGTGGTGGTTCTAGATTTCAACCTAGTCCAACTAGGGAGGAATCGATCCAATGCCCATGATTCACCTCTCCCGGCGGTCGCGCGGTTGGAAGTGATGAGGCGGTGGGCAGCAAATGGAATTGATGGTTTTGTGTACAAAGTTAGCTAAGCAGGTCAAATCTGCGGAACAAGACTTGGCACAACTTAAGGAGCAACATGCCAAGGATATTACATTTTGAATGTAGAGATTCGGACCTTGAAGGACGAGTTGCAAGGGTTGACAAAGCAAAGGAAAGCGCAAAGTTGGTGATCTCATCTTCATCCTCGCTAATGATGGTGATTAATTTGGTTTTGATCGAGGTTGGGTACTTCTCCCAAACAGGAGGAAAAGCAGTCTTTGAAACTCGAGGGAGGAAAATTGATTTTGAAGATGAAGGTGTTTCTAGTAAAGGTGCGGAGGAAGGCGATACTCGAGAAGATCAACTAGAGCAAGATATTTTATGTCTTGCAACCGATTTTACCAGCGATCCATATTCCACTCTGAGCCAAATATTTCCTTTGTTGAACATAATGTTGTCCTTTGCAAGTGAAGAAATTGATAAACAAAAGAAAGACAAAGGTAAAATTGTTATGCAAAGTAAGGAGCAAGCGGAAGAAAGATTTCAAAGAAAGAACAAGTTCAGTTGCTCTTGATGAAGAAGTTGCAAGGAAGATTCTTGAAGAACAAGTTCTTTGAAAAGAAAAAGCTTGAAGAATTGGAAGTTGTAAGCTTTATGGAGGCTAAAAGGCTGGATAGATTACAAAATACAATTTCCTTTGTTCCACTTATAAGACTTAGAGAAAAGACTCGAGTTCATTATGTACCCTCGAAGAAGAAATTGATTTCTTGATTGCAAATGATCCGATAATCAAGAGGAAGGCAATTGACCTTGGTGATAAATCTTTAACTGAACAAAGAAGCGCACGGTTAAGCGATTTTATACGGATGAAGAATAATCAAGCACTTGAGGCTATTGTTTCGATCAAGAAAGGCCAAAAGAAACCAAGACAACAAACTAAGGCTCAAGTTATTGCATACATGAAGACTTATTGTTGCAATGTTGGTGGTTGGAAGAGACATCAATTCAAAGGAATGTCGATGATAAAGTTGAAAGTGTCTACTACGAGTTCAAAGATTTGATAAAGATTTCATTCCAATAGATTACGAAGAAGAAGCGAAGGTTTCCTAATTTGAAGAGAAAGACCAAAGCGGTGATTCTCGATCATTAAGAAGACAAAGTTTCTTTGAAGAACAAGAAGTTCAAACCGAGAAGTTCATTTGAAGAACAAATGATTGAAATGATTGTGATAAAGAAGAAGATTTTTATCGAGAACCACTGAAAGTTAGACATCCTATCATTGATTGGGAGGTTTACAACTAGCAATTTTGCTCCAACTTGGAAGATCACAAGGCTAGGTGGTGAAACTTCATCATTCATTCAATTTGAAGATCTCATCAAAGCTTTTGTGAGATGACCTTGACAAATTATGGAAGTTAGTTCAAGAAAGGTTTGATGCTCAATATCTCAAAGATATGAAGGAGATGCGGTTATGGGTTAATCTTAGAAGGCTCATGATCCGGATGTTAATGATGATTTGAAATTCTCATGTACATGTCACAGTACTAAATGGTTGTACTATGACTCATGTGAAGTTCACCATGTTTCTGACAAATGGAGTAGATGCATTCATGCTTCTTTGAGAAAGAATATCCACTTCGGCTGGAACTCTCACAAGAATGTTATGTACAACAATAAGAGTTCATGAAGACAATGAGAAGGTCGAGCATTGTTACATAGGCTTCAAGATCAATGTTCAAGAGCTATTCGGAAGTTAAGGAAGAAGTAAAGTGTTTGGTTGAATTCCCAAATCCTAGAAGATGATGCAGATTGAAGAAACTTATTGATTTGCGGAGAAATCATAAGTTTAGGGAGGATTGTTAGGAATAATCTGTTACCAGCGATAGTGTGGAAGACACTGCTTGGATTACACTAGTAGTGGAAGCGTATTACCACTTCTTTGGTACATTATTACCTTGCTATTAGATAATGGTTGGGAGAGCGTGTCTTGATAAGTATAGAAAAGATCTTGTGTATATTCTTTATTGTTAGCTTTATACTTATCTTGTAAAGGACTCAGTGTACTATAAAGGAGGTCCTAGGTCAACATCTTGAAGTGCGTACAAACTTACTTATCTACGTACTTATTATTCACGAAGGCTTCAAGGTGTAACCACAGTGATAAGTAAAGATCACTCGTATTATTCATTAATAATATTGGAGCTTAAGCTTTGTGTTTAATCTGTGTTTACTTACAATACATCATACAATCCGTCTTCTAAGTATTACTAAGTAAATTCCGCGTGCTTATTAATATTATACAAAATATCATTGACACAAGGTGTGTGTCCAGATCCATCAATAAGAACTCAACTTCTTATTCACTTTTACCTTCCTATGCAAATTCACCTCACCACTACTTATATGATGTTAGGAATAAAAATACAACAATATTGATTACAATAAACAAGATTGAGGCATGCAAAGTGACCTTAAGCAATTTAGCCCTAAGTCCCTAACTAGCACGTTTGTTTAGAGTCACTTTAATTAAAGTGGTGCTTGGTAGTTGACGCACACTTTCTATATTTGGTAGGGCCCCGATCATTACTATCTAACGGTTTATTCCACAAAATTTTTCCATTGGAAAAAGTCGTGGGAAATTTTTCGAATAAGTGACAATTTACACACTAATTGCTTGACCAAAATTTCGTGTGAAATCGGTTGCAATATTCCAGATTAGTGACAAGTTACACACTAATTTGTAACCAAGCTTTTGAAATTCGTTGCAAATTTTCCACGATTAGCTACTCTTTACCTATTGATGTTGTTATCAAAGTTTTCCAACAGTTACTCACGATTTCATATATCCATGTGAAATTAGTGGGTAGTTACCCTCTTGATTTCCACGAATATATCGTTTTGTGTTTCTTTTACCTTATAACTTCCCACATTACTATGTATGTCTTCATATATGTTTGTAACTTCATATTATATGTCTTTTTCATTGATGTAATTATTTGTGTAGGTATTACAAATGTGTGTGTATCTAATGCGTATTTGTGTAAACACGTGCCACACGAACCATTACATATACATGAACGTTTGTATATACGTGGTGTAAGTTGATTCTTACTTATTATGTGTTTGTAGTTTCATATAATATGTGTTTGTTTATTAATGTAACTATTTTTGTGAGTATCACAAGTGCACGTGTTGGTTTAGGTACAACCTTTTAGTGGAACAAACCATTGTATATGTGTGGATATCTACTCGTATATGTTCCGTATGTCCATTTATGACATTCATTGCATCTACAAATGTTTTGTATATAGGTATACGGACAAGTATATGCGTGAACGTGTAATTATATCAAAAAACTAAAGAAAACGATTATGACCGTGGGAAAGTCGTCGATAATTTCTCACAGATTGCCTATCGATTTGATAAATCTGTGGGAAATATGTGTGTAAATACCCACGGATTTCCCACAGAAAATACCGTCATTTATATTTCTGTATACTTACACATTTTCACATTACTTAGTATGTTCATATGTGTTTTTAGTTTCATATTATATGTGTTTGTTGTTAACGTAGTACGTAACCATTTATTTGAGTATCACAAGTGTATGTGTAAGTTTAGGTATCATAATGGTCCACGTGGTGGCCATCTGATGGAGGGGACAGGAATGACATGTGGCGTGCTTTCCTTGGTCCCGTTAGATGCATGGAACGATCCATGCCAGATTGTAGCACTACCTCAAAAGCAAATGAGGTAGTGGAGCGTGGCATTCGTAGTAACAACCCTGGCTTAGCTTGCCAGGTGCGATGCTTGCTTGAATGTATTCGTCAGGCTTTGAGGGAGTAATCTTTAAAATTTTAAGAAAAACTCGACACTCTTTGAGGCGAAAGTCAGTAAGTGAAGTCCGTAAACCAAGAAGAAGATGATGGAGTCAGTGAGTGATGACAATAACTCGCTGACTCTCAAGATCTCTTCAACAATCCAAAAATCTTGAACTTAGTGACTTAGGAAAAGTATTAGTCTCGAAAGAAATGAGCGGTAACTTTTGTGGGAAGATAAGCAAAAATCTTGATAAAAAATTCATAAAAGTACGGAGTTGGTATAAAAATAACAAGCGATTGGTCAACATCACACTTAAAGTATGGTTTGACATGTTACAAGAATAGAAGCATTTTATATAAGTGTACTACACATTTAAAAGCTTGACATGTCGGTATTACCTGAGGAGTATCCACCTCGATCTTCGCCTATTAAAGAGAATGTTGTAAATGAAAAAATGCTTATCTCTTGCAATTAATGTGACACACATTCAAGTGAGCATTTACTCCTTCAAATAGTCCATCAGCATATAAGTTGGTAAAGCACAATTCATAGTGAAACTTTAACCTTGGTTTACGTTTAAGTGAGAAGATCACCAAATATTGTCATTCAACTTAGTTTGTTATTCCGCAAACAAACTTAAGTAAATTCTTTGATTTACTTCAGTAAAAGTTTAAACGTTGAAGATTTTTTGTATTTTCTTATTCGTTTATTTATCTTGTTTGAAGCTTTAAACTTACATTATTAGAAAAAAACGATTATGTTTGTAGGAAATCCATGGGCAATTGATCAGAGACTACCCACCAACTAGAATAATCGTGAGAAAATATGTGGGTAAAAATAATGATATAAAGATATAACTTATGTTTCAAAACAAATTTGACACCAAAATGTTATAAGTAACAAATACAGTAAACTAGTAAGATTAAGAGACCATTTCAATGATTTCATTTATAAATTGTGATAGTACTTTTGTTTGTGAAAGAAGCATTTTAACCACTAGATTACATCACAAAGATAGCCAGCATGTCACTTTAAATGGGTAAGATGAACCACAAAAAAAAATATATATTTATTTTTTCTTTGTACCATACACCACACGTTGGCTTTGGCTTTCACATCTTCTTAGTTGCCTTTTATTTTTCTTTCTTCTTGAGAATGATAAGATATACAGATGCTAGTTTTGGATCTCGTTGTTCATTTCTGGAAGCAGCTTAGTTACCATCAATAAAGATCACGAATCAAACTCACAAACCACACACGCTACTAAACAATAAAGATATGAAAAACACATTTTTTTTTCTTGATAGAATATTATATGGTCATATTGGGATGTTTAAATGTCGTTTAGACCAAAACGAAAAATTAAGACACGGTTTTGTGAAAACGATAACTTAGAAATATGTTGCAAAAATGACCCGATGAGTGTCAAACTTTAGTATCATCATGAAAATAGGTTAAGTTTCAAGAATGCAAAATAAAAAATACGAAAGTGAATAGTAAAAGTGAATAGTAAAATACGATGATGAATAGTAACATAAAATACAATTATTATAGTCTTACCACCTTAAAGGAAATTCCGTCCCGGAATTCAGTGTGTGTTATATGTTAATATATTAATATGTTTTTGTAGCATAAAATGCATGAATGTCGCATAATCGTTTGGAGGATGGAAGGCACGGAGAGCGTAAGGCTATAAAATATTTTGTTTGTAAAAGTGGTTATAGTTTAGGTCTCGAATAGACCCGTTTCTCTATAACTATAGCTCTGATACCAATTTGTAACACCCCCAATTTTGTGAATCGTGAAATTAAGCGTGTGTTACTTCATGGCATAACAGTTATAACAATAGAAAATGAACTCTAATTGAGTCGTTTTTAAAAGATTTATCATTTGAATTATATAAATATCAGAATTTACAAAATGAGGTCCTAGTAGTTTCACGATTTAAAAATAACATAAAGTTTTCGAATGATAATAAACTTTATAGCCTTCTTGAGTATCCGTGCTGCTCCGTGCCAGCCATTATGGACCTGAGATAAACATGTTAAAAGTGTTAACACAAAGGTTGAGTGAGTTCATAGAATTTATTTAAATTTTTGATCATAACATTCGTAGTGTGAGTTACGTTGTCTCACACTCATAGTTGAAAATAAAACAGTTATAATTATATATAAATACAATTACCACATAGGGATAGTGTTATTGTTGCCCTAAGTTACTAGCACCGAAGTCTTAAGTTTTCTAGTTTCTCGTTTCTGGTTTTTGCTTAGTTCACAATTGTACTAAGTCCGTTGAACCGTAATTGTATCAAGTCTGTTGAATTGTGGGTTACGTTATTATACACCCATAGTTGTCTCATCCCATTCTTGTAGATGACGATAACCTCGATGATCTACCCGGTAGTGGGCCACCAATCGTTCTGGTTAATCTTTAACCTCGTACCAATAGAAATTGGCATAATCGTTCTGGTTAATCTTTAACCTCATACCAATAGAAATTGATATAATCATTTTGGTTAATATTCAACCTCGTACCAATAGAAATTGTCATAATCATTCTGGTTATCTTTAACCTCGTACCAATAAAAATTTGCATAATTGTTGCAATCATAGCCTATTAGGTAATCTGTTGTTATACCTAGTGTTCTCAAATTTTTGTTGCATTTGTTTGCTCTAACTGAGTCAATTTAATGATTACCTTAATCCCAATAGATCTAACCATAATATTCGTGCTCACTACGCATAGTGCTTAATGGTCCATGATATAGAAAATATAAGTATGGCAATAATGTTGTTTAGCATAAATAAATATTTAGTTTAGATAAAACATACAGTTTGCAAAGTAGCAGTGTTCATGTAAAAATAGCATGTCTCCCCCAAAATAGATCAAAATGAGCAAAAGAGGGGTTATGACTCACCGTGAGTTAATGATGTTTAGTGCTTAACGAATTCGATGGATAAGCTGAGAAAACCTCTACGTACAACCTAAAATATGATGTTGCATTTTAGGTTTGGAATAACGTTGAAAAAATACAAGCGGGCCTATATAAGTTGTAATATTGATCATGATGTTGTATATGGTAGTTTATAAGATTCGAGGATGTCGTTTATAGAAATGGTTTTAGTTTGTGGCGTGTTTAATTTATATATATCATTACTACCGTTGGGACCATCACAATCCGGTCATGTAGTAAACTTACGAGGAGCTAGGACACTTTAATTAAATAAATCCAACAATTAATCGATCGTTCGTCCGAAGAGGCCCTCACTTGAAGTTCCCTAGTATTGTAGTACTTAATATGTGAAACATATATTTTGCTTACTTGATTATATGACATATTAAGAGTTTATAAAACACTAAATAATTAAATAAAAGTTCATAAGTATTTAAAGTTTATAAATACCTACCTTAATATAGAATGTTTGTTTATAAGAAAAAATGAATATAAGTGGAGCTTCGACGTGAAATTAATAACCTCCGAAAAACCCGAAACTACTTGGATATTATAACGATGCCTTCTTTGAAAACTTGAAGCTATTCGAAGATTATAACGACTTTACTTGAAAACTTTGAAGAAAAAAGGATCAAAACCTAGTTTTCTTTCAAGAACACAAGATTTTAATTTCAAAATCTATAAGAAGTGCCTTTAGGGTTTAGGAATAAAGATGTTAAGAAGGTTGGGTGTATTTTTTTCAAGTGATTTGCTTGGTATTTATAGGCTAGAGAATTTGTTTAACTATATATTAGGTTAATAATTAACCATGGTTAAGTTGTATATGTGTAAGCATCCTAGAAATCAATTGTTGAAACTTGAAACCAAGCCACCATGCTTGATGACTCATAAAAAATGCCACCTAGAGCAAGAATGAGGAGGTTTAGAGTTTTAGATAATTATCTTGCCTTTACAGAGTGAGTTTTGGTCCCGGTAATCGCTAATGGTAAGTATTTAAATCACAAAACGTAAAACCGGGTATCGTAAAAATATGAAACTTGTAGAAATGATTAAACTTATCAATATACTTAATTTAAGTATATTAAATGTGTGATAAGTTTAACGGATCGCGTAAACGCTGTTAAAACTGAAAACGTAGGCTTAAAACGCGTAAAACGTAAAATCAGAAAACGTAAAAATCCAAAACTTGTGGAAATGTCGTAAGATATGAAAAATACATTCTTCCTTTTTAGAATAGATGGTCATATCGGGATATTTAAATGTCGTTTAGACCAAAACGAAAAAATAAGACAAGGTTTTGTGAAAACGGTTAGTTAGACATATGTTGCAAAAATAACCCGATGAGTGTCAAACTTTAGTGTCATCATGGAAATAGGTTAAGTTTCGTGAATGTAAAATAAAAAACATGGAAGTGAATAGTAAAAATACGAGGATAAATAGTAACTTGAAAATACAAATTGTTACACCATGTTCTACAGGTCTTTCTCCTCTGGCTATCGAATCGTTGCAGGAATCTTCAGCTTGATGATTGGAATAGGTGGGTTTTGGCCACTCAAGAGGTTTTCCAGTAGTTAAGTCTCAGTCTTTTTCGAGTTTTTGTCTTGGGTTATTTGTATTCTCTTTTGTGATGTTGGTTTGTTATGTTTTTCTTTTCTTCCTGCTTGGAAGTTTTGTAGTTCTTTGGTTCCCCTTGATTTGAGGGTGTTCCTCTTTTTGATATATTCGGCCTTGCTTTTAAAAATAATAATAAATTAATTAATTAATTGAGCATCACCAAAGTTTAAATATATATGCATCACTGTATAATAGTTTATGTGCAAATTGTTGAGCATGAGAATCACCTCATGTATGTAACTTCACTTGTCGAGTGCATGCTCTTCCCCTTTACAACCAAACAAGCCCTAATTTTTCAACTAGAGCAAAATATAGTTTTGCATGATTAACGATTTTCCTTTTAAGCATTTCATGGTAATGATTACTTGTCTGTTTTATTTTATGTTACAAAAAATCCTAATAATAAACAACAACGTTTCTTGTTCATCCACTAAAACAGGCAGGGAGTTTTGGGCAACAGTTGTGGCCTATGACCCGACACCCTCAACTGATGAGATAGACCTTAGACCACTCAGGGAGTATCTCATCAAGTTCACACTTTTTAGCGGGGAAAAGTCAGTCACCCTGAACTATAAAACGTTTTGTACATCAACAGGGCTTGACTATAATCCTGGTAACTATGTTGCTCATCCTGACCCTTCCATAGTCAAGGATGAGTTAAAACAAATTGTTTTAGATCCAAAGTTTTAGACAGAACCCCAGTCACCAAGAACTCTTTTCCCGCGGCTTGGAAGATCCTGTTTACATTTGTGATTCAGGTTCTCGGCGGGAACCACTCATCCACTGAACAAGTTAACTCTATTTAGTTGATGATGGCATATTGCTTGATGATAGGGGCTAGCATCGACATAGGGGAGATCATTCTGGTGATCTCAGTAACCAAGCTCTTGAGCAAAACTAGGACAAAATACGTTTGTACCCTAGGTTTGTCTCATGCGCTTCTAAGTGTTCTTGGGTTGCAATTATCCTTAGGAATACAAATCTTGTGCTTTACACGGCATCTGAGTCAATCAAATTTTCAAAAGACCCATCCCAGTCATGAAATTGAATTGACGGCCCATATGGTTCTTTGTAAACAACTGGAGGGACTCGGTGTCTCAAACCACTGCTCCCAAAGAAAGGGAAGTCTCGATGGGACTAAAACCAAACCCAGTCTCGGGGCCACGAGGCTTGGGAACATGACCTAAAAGGCAAAGAAAGCCCAAACCGATCGCCACCCAAAGGAGACCAAGCAACATCCACCCGGTGACAACGAAGGACATTGATACATCACGGTCGGTGCCGCTTGGTCCCAACTACTACTCCCAAGATCCAGGAGGAAACAAACAACCCGTGGTAGGGGCGCCTTCCATGACCCAGGAGGACATTTGCCAATTCTGACTTTTGTCGAGGGCAAAGCGAATGATCCCAGACTCGGGGAAACGAACAACCCACTAATAGGGATCTCACCGCCACCGCTTCTAAGGATAGCAGGAATCACCCGCTGATGCTTGAAGGAACACATGGGGACAAAGACTCAGAGGGACAAATACCACCCGCTAATATGGAACCCATTACCACCACTGGTTTGTTAACTGTTGTTGAGGTCACTGATATTTTTTTCTCTGATGAGGAGCTTGCTGACAGTGAAGAAGAAATACTTTCAGCAGGAGAAGAAATGGACGCTGATGTTCAAACACAAGAACAAGAGGATGTTGAAGTTATACTCTGGTGACTCTGGATAGAATGGATGTTGAAGTTATACTCTGGTATGACTGATACTCTATGGGATCAACATGTTGAAGCAGCTGCCAGCTATGCAGATCTAAAAGCTGAAGTGCCCATTACCAATACCAACACTGACGAGCACAAGGAGCTAATGTATCAACATCTACACAGACTGGATGAAAACCTGGTTAAATTTCTCAAGTACTTTCAGGAGTTTCACACCAAATTGGATGAAATCAGGGATTCTGTTAAAGAAGACCCAACACTTAACACCAAAGTCTGGAGGCTACTGAGGTCTACATGAAGAATTCCTCCGGTCTCACTGGGCCATCAACATGCTTGATCGAAAGAATGTCGCAACAAGCTTAAAAAGTAAGACTATAGAACAAGTCCTTAAAGATATCAGATAATCCTATGTGTTGAGCTAGTGTCTGAGTGGAGAAGGGAATGTTATAAATGAAAATTTTAGTTTTTAACTGTCTCTATGAGCATGGATTCTTACCAAAAAGGATCCGGCTAGAGATAGGAAAATTAAAAGAGACTATTAAATGATCAAGGAAGTGACTAGTTAACTTTTAGGGTGATCATTAGTGATAAGAAGCCGGTAATGGTAAAAAAGAATAAAAGAAAAATTCTCAAAAATTATAAGAAATAAAAAATAAAACCTAGAGTAATTTAAGGGTGAAAGGAAGAAGAGGGATTTCAAAATAAATATAAAAGAAATAAGAATAAGAAGAGGATATTGAAAGAAAGAAAGCACAAGCACATGAATTGAAAAATACTAAGACCATGAGAAATGAAAAATCAAAAAACATCCTGGAACGATCTTAGATCATGCATAAGAGGAGAGATGATCTAATGAGACTGAGGAAAGCTCAAGTATGACTAGAGGGATATAATGAACTATATAAGGTCGAGGAAGTGAGAGCGGGGTAAAAGGATAGAAAGAGGGTATCTGTGCAGCTGGTTCCTCCGGATCCTTTTCAAAAGAATCCGGCTAGTTAAAACTAAAGGATCCGACTTTTGAGAACTAAATTTATACAGAGGTCTCATAAAAATAACTCGCACCTATCAAAAGTCAAAACAAATTTACATAATACTAAGTGTCCAAAAAGATAATCTAGATTAGTAAATCGTTTGTATTAACAAATGGCGTGCAAGGTATGTGTCAAGAGAGAAGAGGATATATGATGGTGGTCTAAAGTTGTGAGGTGCTAATTTAGGAAAATCCTAGACTTCATTTACATTAAGATCCATAAGGCATAGTTGTTGGTTGTGGATATGAAAGAGTTGTCAACCACATGATGTGTTCTTCTTTTGATGAAGTATTAGTGAAAAATATCTGTTGGGCTAAAAGGCTTGAAGCAAGTGGGGTTTTGTGAGTTGATTTTAGCTAAAAGATGTTTACTTATGTGTTGGTATTTGAAGAGTAAGAAACACACGTATATGCGTTCTTAAAAGATAATTAGTTTTTTTAACCTGTTCCATTCTTTTTATGAGTGATTGACCTTTGTGATATTGTGTTTAATGAGGTTAATATCATACTTTAATTAGCCTTTCCGCAATGCGCGGTTACCTAATTTCTCGTTAATAACATGAAGAAAGATGATTGAAAGACCAAAAGTGTAGATAATAGTATGCCTAAATCAACATAACAATAGTTTATTAATTTGTAAAAACTGATTTCATTTGTTGTCATCAACAAAATACCGCCGTATAAGTTTATTCATACACTTAAAGCTAAGCAAACAAATGGTACTTTAAAGGGTGCCCGCTTAAGTTTATATGTGAACTAATGAGCTTATTTGAGTTCAAATTATATTTCATAAACGTTATTTTTCTGGCTTTTATTAAACTCACAAGTTTATACTAGCATGGTACCCGCACAATGCGGCGGCGAGTACCCTTTGACTAAATTTTATGACGAGCAAATGTTTTTCATTTATATGTTTTTTCTAACAATAACTTTATACAAAACCTCAAAAACCGTGGTGGTTGGTTCGTGGTGGTAATGGTCGGATGGTGTGCATGATGGTCTGCTCGTGGTGGCAATGGTTGGCTCTTGGTGGTGCTCAACGCATGGTGGCGGTCGGATGGTGGCTAGATGGTGGTTGGATGGTATGTTGTGGAGGTTACATAAGATGATATGGAATAGACATATTGGTACTTGTGTTTTTTATTTGATTGTGTGGTGTATAGATGACTATTTAAATGAGTTGTTACAAATTTGTAGATTATTTAAATAGGTTGTATTAATTTACAGAAATGTTACAATTTTACGAATTTAATACACTTAAATTTCTAGATGTAACGTTTATTACCGTGTATGCAACAAGCTATTGAAATTTTCGTAATTAGCAAGTATGTAGACTGACTTTTTAAGTTTTTCTGTTTAAAGAACAACCTAAATGTTTTATATAGTAGTATAGATAGTTATATTAGTTTATTATGTGATAACAAACTTATATAAACTTACAAGTTTAATAAAAATGAAAAAAGAATCGAAAAAAATATATTTAATAAATAAGTGAAAGGGACGAAATGGAAAGATCTAAAACTAACAAACACCAAGTACACAACCACTATACGGTCAATACGACAAATAAGTAAAGTGAAAAAAAGAAACTGAGGACACAGGGATCTTAAAGTGCACGTAAGCAACAGAGAATCAGAGCCCGGATTTATCGGTACAAACTAAATCAAATCACATAACCACACTTGACGTCCGATTAAACTCTCGTAAATTTCTCAGTCAAAACCATGAAAATATATAAATCAATCATAATTTATGAGAGAGAGAGAAAATAAAACAAAATTCATAGCCGCCGTAACGATTTTGATCGGTTTAAGTAAGCTAGACCTAATTTCATTTGATTGTTTATATATATTGAATTTGATGAAATTTTGATGTGATTAGTCTTTTTATGAGCTTGATTATGTAATTGATTCTTAGATTTTGATGAATTTGATTGTGATTACTGTTTTTTTAAGAGCTTAATTATGTTGATTATTGAATTTGATGAAATTTGATGTAATTCTGTTCGATGTTGATTTCGTTGAAATATGAGCTTATTTATGTAGGTTGTTATATATCGAATAATCGGTGATGTGTCGGAAATTGTTCCGATTTTGATCAATTTTGGTTTTAGTTTCATTTCATGATATTGATTGTGGTTTCTGCTGTTTTGATGAGGTTAAATATGTATGATTGTATACAAAAGTGACGTATTGTGTTTGATGTTGATTTCGTTGAAATATGATGTGATTACGGTCCTTATGAGCTTATTTATGTAGGTTGCTATATATCGAATAATCAGAAATTGTTCTGATTTTGATCAATTTTGGTTAGTTCGTTGTTTGTGTAAGTGATTTAGTATTATTTGATAATGTTAAATATGTAATTGATTGTATATAAAAATGACGTAATCCAGTTTAATTTAGAATTTGATGAAATTAATCTGATTATTGTGAGCTTGTTTGGTCTAATTGATGTGATTGTAGTTTAATCGAGGTTATTTTACATAATTGATGGTATATAAAAGTGATTTGATTTCATTTGATTGTGATTGCTGTAATTTTGAGCTTGTAATTGATTGTTTGTTAAAGACGGCCTAATAAGTTACTACAACATTGTTCCGACATTTATAAAACTTGATTTGAATACAGTTTTACAAGTTATTTATGTAATCGATCTAATTTCATTTGAATTTGAATTTTGACGATTTGATCGTGAATACTGTTTTTATGAGCTCATGTAGTAAGTGATTCGATTCTGTTCAATGTTGAATTTGATGAAATATGATGTAATTACAATTATGTAACTGATTGTTTATGTTGGTGATGTGATCTGATTGTTGTTGAATTTGATGAAAATGTTGTCGTTACTGTTTTTACAAGTTTATTTATAAAACTGATTTGTTGCAGGTTGTAATTTGTCGAATAAAAAGACGGCTTAAGATATTACCCCGAAATTGTTCCGATTTTGATCATTTTTGGTTACTTCATTGTTTATGTAAGTGATTTAGTTTGGTTTAATTTGATTATGAGTTTGATGAAATTGATGTGATTACAATTTTTTTTTAATTTGATTATGACCTGATTATACTTGATATAGAATTTGAGGATATTGATTTGTTGTAGGTTGTAATTTATCGAATTAAATGGCAGCTTCAGAGATTACTCCAGTATTGCTCAGATTCTGATCAGTCAATTTTGGTTAGTTGATCGTTTATGTAAATGATTTAATTTGATTTGTCGTGATTATGTTTTTTGAGCGTAATTGTTTGATCTTATATGTTTATAGGTTGAAATAGTGTTTGATCGTTACTGATTAATATATTGGACTAGTCGGTGATTTTTTGGAAGCAAATGAGGGTTGGTTGGTGGTGATTGATTGAATTGGCGTGGTGACGGTGGTGATATATGTATTCAGTTAAAGATGGACGTGATAACGAGTTGCAAGGTATTGTTTAAGCTTTTGGTGTGTTTATATGGTGTTTGATGATATCTATGTCAATGTTTGTTTTGTTTTATTGGTGTTCTATGTCTTGTTTAATTGAGTTTAGAGATTCAATTCACTTAGGTTAAGGATATATGTTTTTTTGAGGTGGGGTTAATACACAAATATGTTACGAAACTTTCTAAAAAAAGTTCGCCTAAGTTACTGATCTTTCATTTAGTTCACTTTGGTTACTAAACTTATAAAATATGACATTTGAGGTCACTGAACTCATAAAAAATATTCTTAAACAACACTGAACTTGTAAAAACACGACATTTATGTTACTTAACATATCAAAAAATATACGATTAAGTCACTCCCATCAACACTAAAAAATGCTTGCTAAAAGTTCAGTAGCCTAAGTGAACGAAATGAAAGTTCAGTAACTTAGGCGAACTGTTTTGGAAAGTTTAGTAACATATTTGTATATCAACCCTTTGAGGTGAATTGAGGACAATAGGTTTGCTTACATTATGACTATTATGATGTCATGCTTATTACTACATATTATAACCGGAGTACCGATCTGTTCTTAGAATGTTACATTTTTCACTTTTGAGCTAATTTGGCTATGATAGAGTTTGGTAAGGAAACATGGGTTCAAGTAAATTATGGTTTTGGCTATGTCGCTGCTTTCATGAGCTTATTACTGTTGTTGCTTTCACAACCCGAAATGGTTGTATGTACTTTTCCGTAGACAATTCTAAAAAAGTAAAAACTAAAAAGTTAAAGTAACCCATGGGATTGTTAATTAGCAGATCCTTCCTGACATTTGGTTTTGACAAGAGTGTGACTTGTATAACTACTCACTGGAAGGCCAAAGGCTCATTTCCAGTCCATTTTCAAAACACACACCTATATTTATTTGGAAAGCTCAAATTATACACCCTTGGTGTTACTTTATATGAGCATCTGCTGAGTAGTTCTAGACAATGGGTGGCTCAATTATTAACAGTTGAAGCACATAAATTTGTACCTTGCTGTTCCAAATAGTTACCGATATGTAGGCTGGCGAGCTTACCATGGCTAATGATATACCATGATTTTTAGTGCAGCATCTGCTTCATGAGTCTTTGTTTAGGTAGGTTGGAGTTGTACACTCTTGTAGGTTAGTACTCTATATGCTGGTTTTTGTAGCGCCCATAAATATGTGTTGAAATAGGTGCACTTGCTTAGCCCATATTCGGGCCATATACATAAAACTGCTTTCTTGCAATGTGTTTGCGTTTGTGTTTGTATTTATGTTTATGTTATACCTTTTTTGTTTGTAGGAAAAACTAGCACATTTTCGGATAAGAGAACTGAAGCACATTCTCACTCAATTAGGTCTTTCCAAGCAAGGAAAGAAGCAGGTTCGGTTGTGCTTTTTCTGCCCGTGGTTTCTTCTTGCATTAATCATTACCAATACCAATCTGCATTGGTTTCGGATTTTCCTGAGGGTTTTGTGCTTGGTTATCTGCTATCATTCTTATCTTCATAGTGGCATTTTAGTTTTGTGGATTTCCCTATTAGAGACCCTTGTAACATTTTTCAAAATCTAGTTCCTAGCTCTTGTACACATCGGCTTTGCAATTTGCGTACTCTCTTTAACATGCTTCAACTTTTCCTTTCGTAATAGTTAAATGAGGCTGTTATATCATGAATTTCTTTATGTTAAATAATCACTGAGAGTTCTTTAGTCTAGGTTGTTGCTTAGATTAATAAAAAATTTCCGTTTGTTTCCAATTGTGGATGTTCCCATGTTGCCCAATTGTTCAATGGTATCTCAAATGCCACAAACAACGTTTATATCACTTTCAGCTAGCAACTTTTATCTTTATTTTCATGCCCTTAAACATGATCTTTTGGATTTGTTATATTGCTGACTTTGTTTGGTGTTTATAAGGCTTTTCGCTAAGTAACAGCTTTTATTGATTTATCTTTCTGATTTTATTCCTGTAGGATCTCATCGACCGTATAATAGCTGTTCTCTCAGATGAACGAGGTAATGCTACTTCAATTTTTAGATTTATGGCAATTATCATGTATGGCTGTTTTACAGTTTTTTTTTTTTTTTTTTTTTTTTTTTTTTTTAATTATTATTATTATTATTGTTATTTAATTTTAATCTATGGGTTTCCTTCTTGTTGCACTGGTCCTTCACATTGGCTCTTGAATGTTACTTTCTAGTGACTTCTGGAATCCAAATTTGTTATCACATAGTCTGAACAGTGTTGCTAAATTTTTTGGTATTTGTTTATGCTAAGTAATGAAATTTAATTTTTATGTCATGTTGAGCAGTTTCAGGGATGTGGTCCAAGAAAAATGCTGTTGGGAAGGAAGAAGTTGCTAAAATAGTTGATGACATTTACAGGTGTGCATATTCTTAGATTTGTTCTCACTGCAAGCTTATGTAATCTAGTCTTACCACCATTTCATGTCTATGAATTGCCAATTTACCAATATAGTTTCTGTTGCCTGCTCATTTTGTCTTGACACATTCCCTTTCCCATTTATACAAGAAAAATGCAGGATTCTGGGGCAACTGACTTGGCATCCAAAAGTCGGGGTGTTCCTGATAATAATACAAAGCTTACAGAGGAGTTTGAAGATGTTCGTTTGGCGGAAAAGGTTCGCTGCCCTTGTGGAAGTTCATTGCAAGTTGATTCTATGATAAAGGTTCAGGAGCCCTTCCCTTATCTTATAAGTGTGCTTTAAAATGATGATATTTGATGTTAAGGCGGGCTTGAAGCCTTAAATTGTGCCAGGTTAAAATGCGGGTCATGTTTTCAATCTCCAATTAGGCATTCTTGGCAGTTTGAAACTTTTTCTGCCATAATAAAATATACGAGCTGGTGCTCAATTTTTTCTAATTTAGATAGTTGAAATTTGCCTCCCACTATGTTTAATTCAAATTGCTTTCGGAATTTTAAGTGAACTTGTGCAACACCTCTTGATTAGAGCAGTAAACCTACTACCAGAATGTTGGAGTTTGTTATAACTGAAGCCTGTTGCTTTGTGTTATATATTAGGGTTAGTCTTCATTTGTAGATGGTATAATGGTTACAGGATGTCTCTATTCAACTTCTTTGTGCGTTACCAACGAAAATAAGTACTTATTAACGCGAGTTCTCTCATAGTTAAGAATGCACCGTTAACACACCCACCATCTTTAGGCTTTACATCTCTCATGCACTAATCTTTTTACATTTGCCATTCACATTTTATTATGTTTTAGTCTCCAACCTATGTAGAAATGGTTGGAATTAACTGCTCCTTGTTCTGATGTACATGGCAGTCCCTTTCGCTGACAAATCTTAGGCTTACAATTATCATTTTGCTCTTCAGTGTGAAGATCCAAGATGTAATGTGTGGCAGCATATTGCGTGTGTTATCATCCCGGAGAAACCAATGGAGGGTATTATACCAGCACCTCCCACGATTTTTTATTGCGAGCTTTGTAGACTTGGTCGTGCAGATCCGTAAGTGTTAATTCTTTCTTTACTTTTCTATTTTGGGTAATTATGGTTTCCGAGCTTTTGGCCGACTAATCCACAGGGTTTGAACCCACCACTGACTCAAACCGAGTGGTACACAACAAGTGTAGGCAAAAACAACCTTACATGAATTTGTATATAGATCATGCAAAGCGCGAGCTACGCTTAAATTCCAGTTGCAAGCTTAAATTAATATATCTGTTTGGTTCTGTTTCACAGTAGTATACTTGGGTATTTTAAATGGGTGTCATGGGTTTACCCGTGATGGGTATGCCTAACCCGTCACCCACCCGCCACCATTGATGGGTACAAATTTTCACCCACGAAATTGTCTTATCACTGTATTTTCCTGCTTTATAAGAGGTAAATGATGCATGTTTTTGAACATTCAGGTTCTGGGTTACAATAGCACATCCTGTAGCACCTGTGAAGCCGATCATGGCAAATCCCCCTACAGATGGGTGAGTCATTTATATTATGTAGTCGCACTTAATTTAATACTGTAGAAGTCTCAAGTTGCATACATCCTATGTTAAGCTCTAATACATATCCAATCATGCTACTATTTTGATACTGGTGGCACTTGTTTCAGGACAAATCCGGTGCTAAGTCTTGAAAAAACTTTTCATCTTACAAGAGCCGACAGGGAAATGTTGGTGAAACCAGATTATGATTTGCAGGTTAGTTGATATTAATTTCCCTTTTAATTGATTTAGATCAACATAGAGGATTCTTTTCCGTGCTGATGAAATGTTGCCAACTGTATATGTAGGCCTGGTGTATGCTTCTGAATGACAAGGTTTCTTTCAGGATGCAATGGCCACAATATGCAGAGCTACAAATCAACGGTATACTTATATCTTCTTTCAATGACATTTAGGAGAACATTTAGTTTGTGTCTGCATGTGTATTGTTTTCTATTAGTATATTGTGTTATGGTGCTCTTCTTGTTTCTGTATACTACCTTTTCTTGAACAATTTTCTATATATTACCTAACAGGTGTGCCTATGCGTGCAATTAATAGACCTGGCTCTCAATTGCTGGGAGCCAATGGCCGGGATGACGGTCCTATTGTAAGTTACATCTCTGTCATGATCATGAAGTTTTGTCATTTTTTTTGCCGATATTTTTTTATTGGTATTGAGGCACAATGTTTAGATAATGATATTTAATTGTTCAGATAACTGCACACATTTATATTGTTAATGTGTTTTTACTTGGTTGTTTTATTGTCAGATCACACCATGCACCCGAGACGGAATGAATAAAATTTCCTTAACAGGCTGTGATTCTCGTGTGTTCTGTGTGGGTGTCCGTATTGTGAAGCGGCGAACAGTTCAACAGGTGGGTGTCTCCTGTATTAAACATGGTTGCTACGTCTTATGTTTTTCTAACAGGAATTGAATATCTTCGAAGTTGGTTCATGTTTGTTGATAGTTAGTGATCACACTACGTTATGTGCTTAGATACTCATTAGTTTCTCTAGTTTCTTTTCACACACTGTTTTTATTAGTTTATGTTATGGTGGGTCATTTGTGAAACTTACAACTGCTTCTGTTTGTAAACTTGGACATGGGTCTGTCATTTTTGGTGTTAAAGTAACAGTAGTGACATTCTGATCTATTGTTTCACTTCGAAATAATTCTTCAGATTTTGTATATTCTTGATTCTTGACATGAAGTTTTCTGGTACCCCTTCGTTTATTAAAATTTTTAAGAATTTTTTAATTTAATGTTAGTGTTGGTCCACCATAATATTAAACATATATAACTTGAGCATGGGATTGATAATTATTTCTTGCTTTTTTTGACAGTTTGCTATTATTTTGTCAATTTTCATATTAAAGATATATAACTTGAGCATGGCATTGAAAGTCTTATTATATATCTTTTCTTGACAGTTTACTATTATTTTGTCAATTTTCCCTAATAGATTCTTAACGGTATACCCAAAGAGTCTGATGGTGAGCGATTTGAAGATGCCCTTGCACGTGTTCGTCGGTGTGTGGGAGGTGGGGCTGCCACAGAAAATGCTGACAGTGACAGCGATCTGGAGGTTGTTGCTGAAAATATATCGGTCAATCTACGTTGTCCTGTAAGTAACACTTCTTATATCCATTGATGCTTAATAACACAGAATCGAAGTGACTATATTCTAACTTCTTATAATAACCACTCAAATGGACTAGTTGAAGATATTTGTTTCAACTCGTATAGTTTTATACCATTTTGGCCAAACATGAGAAGTTAGTTGTGAAAGTACCTGGCATCATTTCATCTTTTATAGTACTTTTGAAGCATGATATGGCATTGGTTAAACAGTGCCGCAACTTATCTCTCTTGTATGCTACAGATGAGTGGCTCAAGAATAAAAATTGCTGGAAGATTCAAACCTTGTGCTCACATGGGCTGTTTTGATCTTGAAGTGTTTGTTGAAATGAATCAACGGTCCCGCAAGGCAAGTAAATTTATCAATTCACAAGACTTTTTTGGCTTTCCCATTTATACACATATTAATCCTGAAATTTTATTCTCTTTTGGGTTGATTGCAGTGGCAATGCCCTATTTGTCTCAAGAACTATGCTTTGGAGAATATCATTATTGACCCGTATTTTACTCCTATAACATCGAAGGTAGTATTGGGAATTTTTATGTGATTTTGGCTCATCTGTTTTGTTCTTTAATAATTGTTGACTAGACGTTTTATATTTTCTATTCACAAAGATGCGTGATTGTGGGGAAGACGTGACCGAAATTGAGGTGAAGCCAGATGGTTCTTGGCGTGCCAAGCCAGATGGTGACCGGAAAAGTCTTGGAGATCTCGGGCAGTGGCATTTACCTGATGGCACTCTTTGTGTCCCCATGGAAGTAGATTCTAGACCGAAGCCAGAAGCCCTAAAGCAGGTCAAACAGGAAGGTACTTCTGAAGGTCATACTATGGGCTTAAAGCTTGGAATGAAGAAAAATAAAGATGGATTTTGGGAAGTTAGAAAACCTGACAATCTAAATTCACTTTCTTCTGGTAGTAAATTACCAGAAAACTTCATGAACCATGGTCATAAACCTATTCCTATGAGCAGCAGTGCCACTGGGAGTGGTAGGGATGGTGAAGATACCAGTGTCAATCAGGAGGGTGGCGGGCATTTTGACTATTCTACCCCTAATGGTGCTGAGCTAGATTCGCTATCTTTAAACCATGGATTTATAGACCAAAACCTTATGGGTTCAGCAGGAGATGCAGGCGTTATTGTTTTGAGTGATTCAGATGATGAGGTTGAAAACCTAATTTCTTCTGGACATATTTATAAAAACAATAATCTAGAAACCGAAGGAGTTTCTTTTTCTAGTATTCCGCTCGGATTCCCGGACCCACAACCTGAAGATCCTTCCCTTGTTGCTGGTGGAAGCTCATGCGTTGGTCTTTTTAACACCAATGAAGAAGATTATGGAGTACCCTTTTGGTCATTACATTCTAATAATCATGGAGGTCCTAGTTTTCAGTTATTTGGCTCAGATGTAGACCCGACGGATGCCTTAGTTGACATGCATCATGGTCAACTTGGCTGTTCTACATCAATGGGTGGCGGCTTCTCATTGGCTGCTGAAACTTCCATGGCGTCTTCAGCACTTGTCCCTGATCTTCTACACCAATCGATGAATACTGATATAAATAATGGGTTTGTTGATAATCCCTTGGCTTTTGGAGGCGATGATCCCTCACTCCAGTTATTTCTTCCTACAAGAGCCTCAGAAACAACAGAACCGGCTAACTTGGCAGATCAACCATCTACCTCAAATGGTTTTCGTGGTGAGGATTGGATAACCCTTAGTCTAGGTGGCGGTGGCGGCGGCGGTGGCAGTGGCAGTGGGGTCCGTCGTGAACCTGATGCCGCTGCTCCAACCAAGGGGTTACATTTTAGACAGCAACCACCGCCGAAGGAGGGTGCGTTGGATTCGTTAGCAGATACAGGTATTCCTTTTTGTCAACTTGTTTCCTTTATATGATGCATTATATTACACTCATCACTCACTTTCAATAAAGATCTTTTCATTGTTGTCTTTATTGGTAGATTACACAAGGTTAAGTTGCATTAAAAACCAATGTATTTTTTCGTTTCTACATCCGAGTCACCAAAAGACGACCTTGTGTCCCGTTGAGGTCATTTTGTAACCAAAGGATCCTTAAAAACAAACGATTTTTTTTTTTTTTTTTAATATGCAAATGTTAAGTTTGTGCATAAGAATGCTATATTTATATATAACGTACAAACTCGGATATAATTTTTTTTTCAATGACTAAACATGACAAGCGAGAAAGTACGTTGCTATGTCATGAAAATCACCCATTACATAATCATAAAGGTCGTTATAATTCCTGTTAATTTTGTACCTAACAACATTATAACTTTGGGTCTAATTCTTTGCATTATGCAGCTTCTTTGCTTCTTGGGATGAGTAATGGTAGATCGGATAAGACAACTAGGGAAAGATCTAATAGTCCTTTCTCAACTTCTCGTCATCATAAGCGCTCAGTCAGACCAAAATTGTATTTATCTATTGATTCAGATTCTGGAGACGAAAGATAAGCATGGTGAAGAAAATTGTTCTAATTGTTCGCCCATAATTGTCTGATAATTAATGCTGATGTTTTCGGCATCAAGAACTGTAGTCTAAGTCAAGAAATGTGCTGGCTGGCGGATCTCAACTCATTTTGGTCTGGTGAGCTTAGTTTTGGTTTTATTTAAGGTTTTTTAACCTTTGGAAAATATGGCATATTCTAATGGTTTATCCAAAAAGGCCTGGTATAGATTCTTCTTTTTCCATATGGTAAATTGTAACATTCTAATAGGTTTCTGGTAGTAGATTATAGATCATAACCTTTTTTTTTTCTTTTCTTTTTCTAAATTATAGCGAGAGGAAATTGCCTGTAAATGTCTTTACTCGAGACATATCATCATATTACTTAATAGATACGCAGCGTTTTTACTATATATATATGAACTGACTGTACTTATGTATATATTTTTGGTCTTATGTTTCTGGCTATTTTGTCGGCAACAGGAAATGAAGCCAATTATCCTGGTGGATTTCAACCTCGTTTCGCTCTGGTTGCCCCCGTCATACCCCCACCCCATCCCCCAATCGTTGTGGATTTTTTTAACTAGATTTGGCGATCTTCCCATGGGTGTCGTGTTGTATCATCTTGTTAATGGCGACAGGTTTTGGGTGCTTTCTATATTCAGTGTTCATAGCAGTGTTTTGGTTTATTGTGAACAAGAACATACATTACGGTGTGTGGTCAAAATATAGTCGGTAGTCAGTACCATATAATTTAACATAGAAACGCTGTGAGTTAATCTGTGTCGGATATAGTCTATCTCCCATATCCCGCCTCAACGGGATTGGGTATGTAGTAGTTGGATATAGCCTAACGAAATTGAGATTTGGAATTGCAACCTGAAATGTGGATGCAAACCATTGAAGGTGAAAAAGGAGTGATTGACCTGCAAGGACTGATATCGGGTACAACAGGGTTTCGTCTTGTGAAAACATACTTTTACCTTCTTACCGTGATAAAATAACATGAAAATCATTATTAGCTCTTTATACGAATACATATCAATAGTAGCAAAATATAGTCGACCAGCAAAAGTGTGGTGTAGGCCATAACGAAGTACGGATTCCTCTATAAATCTAAGGTTCTTGTTACCATGAACGTGGTAGCAATTGACTAAATGTGCTTCACTAACGATATTCGGATGACTTATCAAAAGAGTTGCGACTTTAATTTCTGGTTGAGCAATATGTGATGTGCTTGGAGTTAATATGTGAATCTTTGCATATTTTAAATGAAACTGAAATAAACTTTGAATGTGTTTTTATTATGGTAACAAATTAATATCATTAATTCACATTAATGCCTTCAACGACCGATAAAGTTATAAGGGCTAAGATTATTTTTTTTGAAAAAAAACTACTTAAAAAATAATCTTTGTTTGGCAGAAATAACTTATAAGATTATTAAAAATAATCTTCCATAATCTCTCGAAAATAAAAGTTCTTTTACGTAACATAAAATAATCTATTTTTATAATCTTTTCATCAACAATGACAAGACCAACATCAAGTCAAGACAATCTATTTTTGCCAAACATACCCAACATTGTCTAATGGCTGCTAAACTATAAGCACGTTTTTACCATCTGTATGACTCGAAACCAGAAGACATGCCAAATGTTTATTTTTTCTTCCATAAATTAACAATATGCATGAAATATCATTCCATCAAGAGTTTTGTACATTACAAGACTAGAGAACTGTTTCCACTATAATCTGCTGAGAGTCTGGGTGGCCTAGAACCAATGACGGAAGGGGATGTTTGGTACGCTTGAATGAGAAAGGGGGAAATTGAATTGAGGCATTTCTCTTGTTTGTTGCAAATTAGGAATGGAAAGGGAGAATCAATTTACCATTCTTTTTCTCACGTTTTCATTCTTTTAAAAAAGCGAAGAAAGGGTGAGAATGATAAAATTAAGCACTCTTGATTCCCGGTATGAATGGAGGATAGAACTTGAAACACGGGGTATTAAATGGTTAGACATGTGCAACCCACATGCCAAAAAAGCCGAATATTTTTTTTTAAAGCTCAATTTCAGTCATCATTGCTGCCATCCTTTCTCGTGTTCGCCAGTTCTTCTTATAATCGTCCTTGTCATTCCCCGTCTCAGTTCATTCACCATCAATGGTGATGTTGTTCGCCACTTGCCCCAATTTTTATCTACAATTATCTAACAAGGTAACACACGTACTCTGTTTTGGTTCAATAATCTTTGTTGATAATGTTTCTTTATCTTGTTTTCTTTAATTTCAATGTATTTAGTAAATTGTATTTTCATGTAGATATTTAATTTTTACTTAATTGATTTTCTAAACTGGTACATGTATGTTTGATTTTTAGATATGGTCTATTAGAAATTGTTGAATTGCAATCGATATGTTGAGGTAAAGATTTGTATCTCCTTTAGCCCATAATTTAATTATGTTTCTAATTCCCTACTTCACTTGGTCAGAAAAGAATGTGGTATCTAACAACAATTTCTTTTTTGGTATTATTATACTCGGAGGTATTTGAAGAAACAAAAGAACATGCACATTGGAGAGTTGGAAGATGAAAAGCTAATTGATGCATTGGTTGGGTTTGGATGTCTGCTTCTGCTTCTGTGCAAGTTTTTCTTGTTTGAGATGCATTCATTTGTAATTTGTCAGTATATGAACTCATATGAGAATTGTAAAACTGCAAAATTTGTGTTGTTAGCTATGGGTTTCTGCCGGTATAAATCTAAACACAAGCTATTGTTACCCATCTTATATAACAAGGTTTCAAGTTTTGAATCCAACCAGTGATTTTGAAATACATATCCATTCATGTGATAACATAACTAAACATGGAAATGATTCTCGCTTTATTCTCATGTTGATTCTCTATTTTCACCAAATAACGGAATAAGTTATGTTTCCGCTAGCTCATTCTCTTTGCATTCCCATTCTTAAGTCTAATTCCATTCTTTGTGATTCACTTGTACCAAACACTCCCTAGGGGGTTTCGCGGTGTCTCGTCACACATATAGAATTTTTCTTTGTAACATTAAATTTTTAAAAGTAATTCGATTGTGCTTAAATGCATCCGGTTTCAAAAACATGTCTCTTTTATTATGGTTTAAAAAAAATTATGCACCCAATCCCTTTCAGTCTTAGTTCCGTCAGTGCCTAAAACACAACCCGTGCTTCCTCTAACAGTATTGCATATGAAAGGATCAATAACCCTGTCATGATCAGACCTATAAACACCAATCCCTGACATGCCATTGCAAAATATTCGTGCCGCATCAGAGTTAAATCTATCTTAATCTTTCTTAACTACATAAAATAGAAAAATGGTCAAAGGTGAAAGTGAAAATTGAAAGTTCAAAGTCTAAGGTTAAATATTAAAATGAATTATTGAATGTTTAATGTTTAAAAAAAGTCGAGCAATTAATGTGAAATATAGTAATTGTAAGTCAAGCTATGTAGAAATTAATGAAATGTTGAAAAGTTATCTTTGGCAAGTTGATTAGTATAATTGGCAACAATGGACAACTTATAAAACTTATAATACACGCGGATGACTTTATATATACTTTTTATAGCGAGTATGCACCGTACCGCAATGCATGACTCGAAATAAAACTTTCGATAAAGAATGTATTTTAGTTTATTATGTTCTTTTAACAATAAATTTACGGATATCAAGAATTTCAGATTGCCGTGCTCGGGCTCGAACTCGAACCCTGTGGTTAAAAGTGAAAAGTTTTAATTAATGGTCAAACGAGAGAGAAATATATTTGTGTAATTAATACCTTATTAAAACACCCATTACTTAAAAGTACAATAATTTATTCACATTGTACAACCAATTAAAAGCATATCTACCAAATTAAAACAACCAATTAAACACCCTTATTAAAAAGTACAATGAAATTTTCACAACGTATAATTTAAAATGTTTACAACATAATTCTAAATATAAAATAACTAGTTTTCATGATTTTACCATGGCCGGCTATTCACGACGTTGCTCAATATTATTAATTTCATTTGTAGACTTGGTATAAATCCAAGTTATATAAATGTTTTCAATAGGTTTGTATATACAAAATTTCATTAAACGAAGGACGGATTGGTTTTAATGGATTGATGATATCATAGTCTCTTATGGTTAAAATATTAATGTATATGATATTTCAATGAATAAATAATAAAATATAATAATATATAAACGAATTGAAGGTTATATGGAAAAAAAAAAGTTAAATGTAACATTTTTAATGAAAATAAAACCACGTGAAAAAGAATACTAAACACTAAAAGTGTTTACTAAACATTATACTTATTAATAAAAGGGAATTCAAATTTTGTGTAGCACTTCTTTGTAAACAACATTGGTTGTTTTATTTGTGTAGACACCATCGATGTCGCAACAAAGAACCTTCAAGCCTTGTTTTGTTTTAACTCTTGAAACCGCTACATAGATTAGCATAAACAATACGCAAATCCTAAACCCTCTTCCCTGCAACAACCAAACCCCTTTGCTGTAGCAGTACGCGACGATCCAAAATGCCGCTTTTGACAGTACATAACCAAATACATAAACAACCAAATAAATTGTTACATTGATCAAAATATTTTAAAGAGTAAATTACACCGTTCGTCCCTGTGGTTTGCGTTGACCGCAGGTTTAGTCCTCGACCAAAAAATTGCACCGACGCCCCAAGTGTGAAACGTTATGCGCCGCTCGTCCTCCATCCATCTGGGCCCACTAACGGTCGTTAAGTCTTGTTAACCCGAGGTATAATCGCTATTTCAACACCATAAGGACGAATGGTGCAAAGGACGAACCGTATATATACCACAACACACACACCTCCTCATTTACTTTCTCTCTATAAAACACACACCTCACCCTCTCTCTCTCTATAATTTTCGCCACCGCCACCACACCAAGAACCACCCCTCACCGCCCACTCCAAAATACTCCCACTACACCCTCTTCCGATCTACTACGTTACGCGCCTCAAACCACCATATTTTCTTGTTTTGGTAAGTAGGTAAGTAGATTAACGGGTTTGGGTGCTAAACCACCTCGCCACCACAGATGCAATAATGACCCCGCCACCACTCACCACCATCATCTCCTTTCTCTCTCCAAGAAACCATCATGGATCTCACCACCGCTATCTCCTTTCTCTCTCCAAGAAACCGCTTCGATGATGATGATGATGTTTACAGTTGATCGAAACATTATTGTTTGATGATTACCTATATATGCTTTGATGAAACGAGAAGGTATATATATATCAGAATGATTTTAAAGGAAGAGGATGGTTTTTAGCTTTAAGAGTAATTTATTTGTTAGATAAGAAGAGTATCGATGTTGTAGTTACCCAATCTCATGAGTTGAAGCTACAGAAGACTAGCAATAAAATGATTAGTTTCCATAATAGAGTTCAACGCAAAAAAGTCTTGAAAAGGAGTTACAATTATGTCGCAAAAAGACAAAGTCTTAAGGTACAAGTTGATGTGATGAGGAGGTTGTTAATGCAACCGAGGTTGTTTTGAATGGTGATAATTGATGAAGTCTGTTTGATTAAAGATGTAATTAGAACTTAAAAGATAATCATGTATAGGTAATGCATCCGCTAGCACATATAGTTTCTTTCTTTCGGTCTTTTGATCCAATCTTATTCTTGTATTAAGTTGTGGTAACTCTTTGATCCAATCTTATTCTTATTCTTTCGGGTCTTTAATACATATATATTAAACTTCATTCACATGTATCTAGCAAATGTTTTGAATCTGCCAGTGGTTGCGATCCACGGCCAAAACGAGCTTGTGCAACCATGTTAATCTAAACTCGATGAAACCGGATTATTCAAGAGCTTGACGTAAGATAGTATTTTTAGTATTTTTAGTAGTGAGGTATTTTAGTATTTTTACCTTCAATTTAACAAATAAACTTAACGCTTTTTGGTCAAGGGACTAACACGACAACGCTTCACACTTAAGGACGACGTGCAATTTTTTGGTCAAGGACTAAACCTCATGTCAACGCAAACCATGTGGACGAACGGTGTAATTTACTCTATTTTAAATTCTACAGCAAAATAGAGATTGTACATGTTAAGACTTTTGACAGCACGGATAACGCTACTAAAAACATGCACAAATTGAGCGTTATCAGTTGCCATCTTTGTCACAACATAATACTTTAAGGCCCTTCTTGCTCTTTACCCTTGATACGGGGTACATATAGTTGCCCGTGTGAAAAAAGTCGGTCGTCCAAAAAGAACCACCTTAGATAATGTTTGCTCTTGACTTTTGTTAGTTGTCTCCTGTTCAGCTGAGAAGGCATCTTCTTGTCGGATGCGTCATTCATGCAAGGAATAGCGACAACTATCCCTAAGTTACCACCGGATATTATCTTTGCTCAATGTTATTTACCCCATTCTAATATTTGAACCTTGTACCATTACAAAGACCACCTCTTTGGTCTATGTTACGCAAACATTTTATCGGAGCACCAAATGTGACTAAAATAAGTCGACATATAATGAGAAAATATTAAAACATGGAGCAAGTGTTAACCATGAATATATAAATGACCAGTTATGTGGATAAGAACCTCCAAAAGGTTCACTTTCAGAAATAAATTCTAAGCCATTGGATTATAATAAACTAATTAAGAAAAAGCTTACAATTGTAGAACAACAAATGAGACGACAGGAAGTGGTAAAACTAAAATGGCTCTAAACAATTAAGCTTGACTCCATACCATGAATAATTCATCACACTATATATAGTTCAGGGGGCTCTTTTTAATCCCTACAAAACACTGATGGTGACAGATTCAAAATTCAACTGTGAATGGTCTGCTTTAAAGGCTATCACACAACTCCTTAATAAAGGTTTCCATTTCCATGACTCCGAAAGAATCCTGCTTCTGAAAATATAAAACAAATGCCTAACATAAATTATATTAATCTTCAAAATACCCCTTTAACATATACATATCTTATAAATATACAACTTCAGCTAAGTTCTGAATTAACCCACATGAATAATGGGATCTTCCAATATAGTAGTACAGTTGTTGACACATTTTGACTTCAGCAGACGCAACCAATCTCAAATTTATAAGCAATTCCAACAATCATCTAAATTTTTAAAAAGTTACCCGACCCCTTCAACCATTTCTGAACTGGCCCATTTTATTAAGGGTCGTTGATAGTTTATTTTGGCATCTTAAACATTAAGTGGTCGTTGGATTTTGATAGCTTATTTTAAGCCCTATAGGTGTCTTGATACGGTAAGAATAGTCGTGATAGCCCATTTCAATGGTCAATTGGTGTCCTAGACATGTTATTAAGGCTCTTTGGATAGTGTCATTGTCGTCCCAAATATGTTATTAAGGGTTGTTTGATATCTTATTTTCAAGATCCATTTCGTGTCTTAACATGTTTTTAAGTGGTTGTCGTTTGCTTGTTAATGAGTTCGGTAGCATCCTACTTTTTAAAAGAATTGAACAATAATGCACGTATACTACCGAAAAACTACTTGCATACAAAACCTCTAAAATTAAAGCCTTATTATCATATTCTTTTTTCCAGTTTCTAAGGCTCTTGACATTTCATTGAACACATTATAAGCAACCTCCAAGTCAACCTCAAACAACTTGTCGACATATATCTTATGTAACAAAAGTGATATAAAATTCAAAAGATTTGAACACTACCGCAACAAATTGCATGTAGCAAAATAGGTATATCAATTTTAATGTTGTTGCGCTTGCACCACAGAGTGGGCCAATCATTATAGCAAAGAAAAGTGAATAAAGAAATAGTTGCATTTGCATGCTCCTACAATACAAGATATAGCAAAAGTATAACATTAATAATAAAAATGTGAAAAAGTTATGCGATTATTAATACGTTAGCTAAATGCTACAGTAATGGTTAAGCTTACCTTATAGGCTTATACAAGTTCTATATATGGGCACGCCTCATGCTGAATATTTGTTTTTGGCATTTCTGTCTTTGTTTGCATCATCCAGCAACACAGCACATATATCCACAAGTAGAAAGAGAAAACGAAGTTCATATATTACATGTATACATGGACACCTTCATTTAAATCCTGAACACAATGTTTATCAAACTCTCAACATGTAATAATAGATGTGCTATAAATTCATTGTCATCCTTCAAAATAAATGTTTCTCAAAATGTAAGTACAAATTCTATAAACTTAATGTGAATTATGATTTTACTTATTACTGTGGTATTGCAGCAACCACATACGCCCCTTAAAAACCCAAACAACCCTTTAAAACATAGGTTTTAGCGGCCCCAGCCGCCCGTCATTACGCTCTCAGTAAGGTATAGTATAAATATTTATGTTGTGGTATCGCATGTTCATTCCCTACCACAGAAGGTACGGCTCATAAATAATACAAAAATAAAAATGCAACTATAGTGGCAAAGGTAACTTACCACATGTAGTTTTGTAGCCAACTTCGTCGGTTCGTCTGTTGATTCCCATAACAAATCCCTCCCGGACACTGTTTCTGTGCACTTTGTACTACCGATGGCCTTCACTAAAGTCCATTAAGCATTAATCTATCCCTACCACAACTTCAATTATTTATGGGGTACATGTTAAATTCAACTTTTCAAGTATGTTACTCGCTCATACAATTCATCAATACCTGCCGATTATGAAATTGTTCAACAACCTGTTGCATATCTAAATTCGTGATATGATATTTATCATTTGATGCCTTCAGAATAAAATTAACAGTTTGATAGCAACATCTAACTTGCTGTCCAGATTTTAGTTTATCACCTTTTACAAAGGTTTTAATCTCTTTAATATTCAAACTGGGTTTTTTCCTGAAGCTCACATGTTTAATGGTTTTTTTATTTTAAGGGGTGTTTGGGTTGCACAATTTCCTGCTTTTCTAATTATTTGCTTATATTAAAGCAGATACGAATTTTGTGTTATCCAAACTGATTATGCCTACTTTCAGGTTAATAAGCAATTAAATTAAAATTAAATTTTTACAAACACTTTAACTTAAAACCGTTATAAATTAAATTTAATGTAATCTTTCAGCAAGCAATTAGCTTTTCGAGATTCCTTGCAAAATTTACAAAGTAAGCAAATTCAAACATTATTTACTGAAGGATTTACTTATAATCACAAACCGAAAAAATAAGCAATCCCAAACACCCTTTAATGAAAATATCATACCAGCTTCTCGTTATTGCGTTAGCTTCCACTTGAATCACAAATGTTGACACAAACATGACCATTTTCTAAAATCAAAGCATCCACCCTTCTTTCAAACAGCATGACAATTTTCTACAATCAGGTATGTTGACACCAACCGTTAGGTAAAATGTATCAAACTTTAAGGACATTTCTTTATAGAGCAAAACATGGAAACATTACTTACCCCTAAGTCCTTTTAGAGCAAATCAACTATTTAGTTGATTCCTTATACTTTAATTCTCAACATTCCCATCTGTTACACACCCTCATCGTCTCATGTGGGTTTGGCTTTTATTAAAAGTTTTAGTCATTAAACTTGTTTTATTAACATAAGCTATTATGTTTGACAACAAAATGTCACAAGAATTGCCACGCTTGGTAAATTTTGGTCGGAATGAACACAACCGCATAATCCTGCCTCTAGTGATCATTTTAATGACATATTTGTTATGCAATTTGAGCTTACCAAGATCGATGTATCGCTTCCAACCTGCACGAGCTAGGAAGAATTTCCTTGTTAGACATGTGGAGCCACATTATATCATCGAGCCACTTTAGAACCTATCAACAAATTCTTCCATGAAGACGTTAGCTATCACCGCCTTGATCGCCTTTGTAGAGTAATCGTGATACTTGCATAGTAAGAATCATGGTCATTGATTTGAAAACATATAAAAAGATTGAAGGTGAATATGAAAAATCCTCAAAATGTATATAAAGAGTTAACCTTAGTGAGTTATAAACATACATGACCTGTATGCATTTTGCCAAAAGTTCAAACTCATCAAAATAAATGGGCTCGGGGTTCTACGTAAAAAAACCCATGAGTTCATCATGGATGCATTTGTTTCCCAATACTCCTCAAAAAATCCGAAATTTTTCTTCCACAATCATCCGAAATTCCTGCATTAAAGAGCAACAAAAATATTAATAGATGTTTATGAAAGTCTACAATTAATTCCTATATTGCTTAATATACCTGAGAGTTTATCTAATCCTTATATATTGCTTAACAAAAATATTACCGTAACGCTCTCCGCTTTCAAAACGACTCTTTTTGGTTTATCTAATCTATCAATCCTTATATATTCATGTTTTCGAAACACTTGAGATGTTTAGTTATCTTATAATACAGCTTTAAACCGCACATCTCTACATTATCTTCTACAACTAATTGCCTAATTTTAATTGATTGAATACCATATAAAACATAAACAATAAATCACTGAATTACCTCTGGCCGTTGAACATTTGAGTCTATGATTTTCATGTAGACCACTACAGGCCGCCGCTTCCCGTTTGTTTGTACCTAAAACAACACCAACCATTATTATGTTATAAACTAAGCCTTGGCCGCTACATTGTTCGAAAGAAAAGAAACTGCTAGGTATTTATGGTGCAAGAATTTTATAGTTACCAATCTATAAAATGTTCATGTAAACATTACAACTTACTGTAACATGTCAAACTGCATGGGCACGATCTATGAGGAACTCCTGCAACTGTCATGAGAAAAAGGATCACCCATAATGTGGATAATTTTATCTTTCTTAATAAGAGTACTCACCGGCAAGAAGCTTCGAGGTCAACAAAAGTCGACAGAAGTCATGGTACTTGAAAAGATGATTATTATAAGAATCAAACGGTATTATAGATGTACTTACATAAACGGCACCTCCGACCACCGAAAGATACCGGGGGTCCTTCGCTCTAACCCGCATTGCAAATCGGCTATCTAACCAACCCGTATGTATTTTATTCTCTATAATCCGGAGCCTAAAATAGAGATTGTACATGTTAAGACTTTCAATAGAAACACATGCACATACACGCAGATAAACGCGCCTAAAAGGAGGTCAAGAGACGAATCAGAGTACCTTGGTTGTATCGCCTCATGAGTTAATTTGTAGTACCTTGGCTTCATGATTCATAACTACATAAACCGATCTAATCAAGTATCTTCCGCATAAAATGGAATGAATTAGGACACAAGTCTACAATCAAGAGTAACTACATTAATCATATCACATTCTTACCTCTCCTGGATTTCCTTGCACGATTTCTTGAGAGATTCATGATCTTTTGCAAGTTCTACATTAATCTAGAAACAAAAGACAATAAAACAAAGTGTCTTGTTAAATTCTCATAGTATCTAATGATGGAATCATGACACCGAAAAGCCACATTTATTGTCACAAACTTTTTCATCCAACACATTATTCCGTTTGAATTGTGTACACAGTTTCAAGCGCTTCAAATATTCCATGAGCCTATAAAATATACAACATAAACTCATATGGCCCTCAGAAAGATAAGTCTAAATTTGTTAGTTCCATACTTGTTCACCAATGCCAAGTGAATCTCGAACAAAAGACATACGTATTATCTGCAACGTAGTGGAACTTGTGTTCTCAGCAACAACCATAAAAGTTCTAATCCTTGAATTTTTAGATGGTAGGTCCATATAACAGAACTCCCTATAGATTAAGACAGAAAAAGAGAATTTAATACAATAGTTTTAATGCATATGTGAACACATTTATGGAATGAAGATATCCAAATAATTTCAAGCTCAGAAAAATAGTAGAAACTTCAGATTACCTCCTTACTCTCCTTGATTTGCTGGTCAATCCCACCAGGTTCTGGTTCATGCCCATTCCAAAAAACATAAGTCTCTTTATAAGACCAGGCCACATCTGTAAAAACCATAAAACATCAGAGACATTTATTTGAAATGTAAGCACTAATTCTAGGATTTTTAGCTAGTCAAATATGTTATTCACCAATGGTCAAGGTTTCTATAAGTTACGGACCTGTTAAACTAAACACAGTAAACAAAAAATTATCATCGTCCCATGCATTATATTCCATGCAACACATAACCAAACTAATAACAATAGCTCTCATTTCAAACAACTTTATAACTGATATATAGCATAACTAAATAAGGAATACCCTTTCTGATAACTTTTGCATTTTTTAACAAATACATAGGAAGCTAAACCTGGTTTGCAATTAGCAATATAACCTTCAAATGTTGGATTTAAAAAGTTCTGGTCCAACCCACCTATTTCGACCCATTAGGCCTTGTTTCCGCGAGATACCACTTCTTCGGTTGTTGCGACCGAGACACAACATTAACAAAGAATCTAAAAGAGGTCCTAAATTATGATTAGCTAAACTTTACAATGTTATTACGCCTATCTTAAATGGTCAAATGGGTTAAATGAAAAAAATGCCAATTGAACGGTGAATGCTCTTACAATCGATATGACCATCATTCTCATACCATAAAACGATTGAATTGCAATAACCACATAAATTTATTTGTGGTCAGTGCTTAATTTCCATTCATTAAAAAGTTAGTTATTTCTTAAAGAAATGTCATTTTGAACTGGTGATTCATTAGGCTACATTATAATGGAAGTTGTAAAAGTCGTCACATCCGAAAATAATGATAAGTGGTACCTTGCTTAGCACTGGTAAGTACTCTAACACCGAATTGTCCAATCATGCTAACATCAACACCAGCAGTGATGGCTTCCATGAACTCCTTGGTTCCGGATCTAGCAATAGTACCCCAAGTTGTCCACCAAATGTGAAGCATGAATAAAAATATCAAGATAGCCATACCTGATGCAGGGCCTTTGATTTCCTTTCCATACTCTGCAAATACGACCAGTTGCAGCCTCTTTTCCTAGTGTGTCACCAAGATCCTAATAGTTAAAAATGCAATAATTTACCTATAAATTCAAATTTAATTACAGGCATCGTGCTCTACATCGATATGTTATATCACCATGAAACTTTGAGTACTCATGTAACATCCAAGCCATAATATGTCAATATCACCTAAAGTTAGTACGGCACTTTGTGTTTCCAAAACCGATATCTATTACTTTCATTGGTGGATACTTGATAATGGTGTGTGACCATGTGCAAGTTGTGATTCCAAATGACTAAATGTGTGCTCTGTTTACACATAACATACCTAAGGGTATAGATTTCTAAGCTATCTCATCACAAAAAGTCGGTCGTCCAAAAAGAACCACCTTGGTGTTATGGAAACCTGAGTTACTTCACCTCATTACGGTAGGTATTTACATGTGCTGACTAATCTTATCACTGATCCAAACATCTCTTAAAGAGAATAACCACACTAATCTTATCATTGAGATTATGACTATCATCCTCGAGCATAATATTCCTTCCCAAAGGCCTATTCTTGATGCAAATTCTCAAGATAAAACACATGTTCTTTCACTTCAGTTTTACCAATATTCTCACACCTATTTCAAAATTTCATCTCCTATATCGTAAATGTGCCTAATTAGTAATATGCACATCTTATAGTAGTTGTGATATTCTCATCAAGAACACACAAACCAAAGTCTAATTGCTGACAAAACACAATTTACAGTAAATCAATTAAAATATAGTATTGTTTTAAACTTTTATGATTATCCCAATAAAACAGACACAATAATCATAAAACACATTTACACATAAAACATAAACCATAAACCATAGTGTATAACAACGAGCAATAATATGATTATTAGAAAATGGGTAAAATTCATCAAATTAAGACAACGAAAACTCACTTGTTTGCAATATGTCGTAATATAAATTCGATCATCCACCAATGGATTTCGCTTTCTAATGGTTTTTTCAAAGTCTTATTTGACTTTACTTTATTTAAAACTGATTTTGGGTGAACTGATTTTCTGGGTATGAATTGATTGATAGGATTGTTGTTAATAATTTTAAATCAGGAACAAAAATAGGATGATTTGGTGAATTTGTGAGAATGAATCGAGACTTCTTTTAGGATTAAGATTGATTTCTTGTTTGAAACGATGTGCGCTTTAATTTTGGGCAATAAAATGGAATTGATTGTGTTGTCAAGATCGTGGATGGGGG